>APFE031698442.1:22535-37597 GCA_000404065.3 Pinus taeda | reverse complement strand
GACCCCGGGAAATTGATGTACCAATTTACCCAAAACGGGGCCCACAATTTGGCGTTCATCTTCTAAGGGTCGGTTTTGGAATGTGAAGGGTTTTCCATTGTTTCTCAATAATAAATAGGCCTTCGAGCCTCATTGTAACACAAGTTCGGAACAGTTCAGAGAAATGTAGCCACACATCTCTTCTCAGAGATAAGCTGCCATCGCCCTAGTTGGTTTATTTCCATTTCTGGTTGTAAGCATATTTCAGTATTTTCCATTAATGAAATGAAGTATTATTTCCGCTGCATCGTTGTGTATATGGTTATCTCTGTATTTTATTGCGTTCCTGTTTAAATCCGGATCAACTACGTTCCACCCCCCCTTAAACATGTTTCGTCCTCGAAACATGAGAAGAAAAAAAAATAAGATCTACTCAAAGGAGTAGTCCATTGGTACCATGTACATGCATCTAGCCATCCTAGAGAAAAGTGAACACTCGATTTGGCCAGTGCCTTTCTCACTTAAGATGGAAGCTGGTTCTTGTGATTCCTCTGTGTTGATATGTTGTGGGTGGATCATTGCACCTCTATGTGTGCCTTCAAGGTGTTGTTGTCCTTGTTGCTAATTCTTTGCCCCCTTGTTGTTTGTTGTCTTGTAGGGTGATATGGTGAAGCGTTAATTGATGGTGTAGCTTCCTTCAAGTCCCCAACTAATGGAGCTTGAGTGGTATCAAGTGCCTTTTGTGGTACCTGCTTTTGTTTCTTATCTTCCATTATTAATTCCACCATTAACTCCTCATTTGATGTGTTATTACCTGTAGAGTTTTCTGCTGGGGCCTCCTTGGAATCTACCTATTTACTGATGGAAATATCCCGCAATGTAATTTTCTTCCTTTTATACCGGAGCTTCAAGAATTTTTTCTGCACATTAATATTGACAATACCAATGGATTCCATCCAAGGATATCCCAAAACAACATCCACATTATCCATATCTGAAGTACAAAAATCAAAATGTAACACATACTTATTAATATAAATCTTCAAATCTTTATAAATTTGAACATCCTCATTATCAACTTGTGTGTTTTCAATGTGTTTTGTTGGAACTTGCAATTTTTTTGCCAAATTAACATTTCATAAAATTATGTTGGAAACTAGGATTGATAGACACAAAGAAATTCTCTTTATGAATATATCCATGAACCTGTAATAAGGAGATACTAGCAGAAAATAACACCTTATCTTTCTCATTATCCTGTTTTCTAGCATGAGACCATTTGACCAAAATGACTTTTTCAAATTCTTCATCAGGAAGGCTTACCAACTTCTTTATGTCAAGTGAGTTCCATGATATAGCATCCTTATCTTTATAGTTAAACCATGCTACCTCTTTCCAAAATTTAAATAATGGCTTCACCTATTTTATGAAATTTTCAATAGTAGTGCCATTATATTTTCCTGAAAACATCATCTTGCTAGAACCCCTAAAATAGAATAAGGGTTTTGAAGGAAATCACTTTGGTGAAAATTTAAAATGGGAATAACTTGGTCAATATAACTCAAAATCCTTATTATCACCTATTTTTAGAAATGGAATGACCATATGCATCTTCCCATATTATTGAAATCCCAATCTGGGCACTTTGGAAACTTAGATTCGTGGTGTAACTGTCCCGCCATCACAAAACTTTATGAAAAAATAGTTGATTTCAAATCAACGATATGTCCCTCATCCAGATTTTGATTCAACTGATTTTTTTTTTTTTTTTTGAAATTGGGTGACTTTTCAAGAGGAGCTCATATCTATAATAATTTTTCAGAAATTATGCTCAAAAACTGTGAAAACTAACTGGAGATTCGCCATCCACGAATTATTGTCAGAAAACTTTTTGCAACACAACTGATTTTAAATCAACGGTATCTCCCTCATCCAGACTCAGATTCGACCATATTTTTTTATTTTTTAATTTGGCTATTTTTTTGCAAGAAATTTAGATCTGTAATTTGTTTTCATAAATTTCGCACCAAAATTTTCAGATCTGATTTGCAAACTCGCCACCCAAAAAATTCCCCAAAAAAATGGATATATATATATATATATATATATAATATATATATATATATAGATCTATTTGCTCTACTTTTTCTAAGAAAGAGCTTTGATACCACTTGTAGTAGGTATGATATGCAAATATATTAAAATAGAAAATATGCCCAAGAAATCAAACAAGAGATGATAGAACAAAAATATTTTATTAATCAACACCCTTGAGGTAAGGTAACATCATACAATTACTCCTTAAGGAAGGAGAATACTCTACAAGCCATATGCTCATCAATACACAACACATGCCATCTCTCAATGGGGAGTCTCTAGCCTCTATATATGCTTCATACATACAATATCATGGGCAATTACCATGGGTCTCTCAAAACCATACATCTAATACAATGGACGTATCACATTATTCCCTAACTGCTTGTGGTCTCTTGCATAATGTGGGTTAACCACTTTATTTATTAATTATGGCCCATTTATTTATCATCCTTATATTATTACATTACATTATTCCCTTGGGTACCTCCATCTATACCCCATATTATCCCCCCCAAGTATACTACAATTTGATTCCACATGTTGTCGAGTTGAAGACTACCAAAGACATGTATGATGCCATGGTGGGATTGTGTTGATGGTGTTGGATGTCAAAAATAGGGAAGGGGGTATCCCTAATTTGAAGTCCTAATCAGACCCCACACTGTTTGGAGTAGGATCCCCAATCGGAAATACGACCAGTTGCCATAATGATGATCTCAAAGATGTGCCTTGGACGCAATGAACATGTAAGATGATATACACATAACTTTGGTGACAACAAGTGTGCGAACTTTGTGAGATATCAATTGTAATGCATAAAAGGTTCTTTCACACAAAGGAGAAGAGAGAAAGCCTCTAGAAGAAAAGTAATAGTCTATCCTAAAAGAGACACACGAACATATAAAAGAATCGTTAGCTGGCCTTCGAAATAGTTCACAAGATAATAATGATTATGTAAGCGCATACAACACACATTCAACAAGAAACAAACTAAAGTGAATGAAGTAGCTCATTGACATTAGCATGAATGAAATATCATATACCATAAACATTTAAAGAGTAGCCTTACAACATCCACGATAAATGCATGAAAAGTGTGTTGGCTCTGAGAGCTTTTGATCATTAAGTGAAAGTTCCAAGTATATAGTTACAACGATATGACACTAGCCCCAATAGTGGAACATGAAGCCACCACTTGCTTCTCCAAAGAATGATACTCACTCCTATGCTAGACTAGAGAAGCCATGGTTACAAGTATCAAGTTCCAAGCCCTTTGTTTGAGTTATAAGGGCTCATTTATAACAAATGGGATGAAATTTCATCTTCCTTTGTGAGGTTTGAGTTTCTATGTTGAATCTCATGTAGGTTTTAACCTCGTACATAAATTATCTGCATACGAATTCTAAAACACAGAAAATAAACAATGCAAGAGCATAACACATAAAACACATATACATATAGATTTCCCCTGTGTTAGAGTCGGTCTAGTAGCCCTCCACCAGAGATCAAAGCTCTTTGCATTTCACAATTAGGTGTCCCATCAGCGTGATCATTTTGCATTCCGTTAGGCATGCCATAACTTTGCTTGAGGAGCTTGTGTCTTTTTTCCCCCTCTTGTTTGGCACCGCTGGTTTAGGTTTGTTTGAGTGAATAAAGTCTTCAAAAAGTCATTTGTCTTGTTTTAAATTTCCAGGTCTTAGGTCTAGGGTTGAGTCAAATTTTGTCTTAAGAAGTCATAAAGGACCAGCAAGCCAAAGGGATGTCCTTCATAAAGCATCATTTCAACAATTTTCACTATTCTTCAGCTAAATTTCCACTTTGTTTTCAAAAACTCTGTTTTTGAAAAACAAAGGTCATTCTCTCGTTTTTTGTAAAAATTCTCAAATTTTCAAATTTTCCAAATGTCAAAGTGCAGCCTTGGTCTCCTTTGCCAAAGCACCTTAGAAGCTATCCCTGCAAAAATTTTCAGAAGAAACCATCAGTTCAACTAATTTTTCAAAGAGAAGAAACCAAAAATCAGAGCCAAGTAAGTTCAAAAAGTGTCAACACTCAAAACATTAGAAAGTGGGTTTTGGGCAAATGTAAATTTAAAGCAAGCCTATAAAAGCACATTAAACTTCATCTGTAACTCATTTGCCTCTCACAAGCTAAGTGCAAACTTGCAAAGGCGATTTCATGAGATATTGAGCAAAGTTGGGTAGTCTTGGTATCGCGCTACACGTTGGGAAGTGCGCGCTACGCGTTGGTGGCGCGCTACGCGTAGGGGAGGTTCTGGCAGTGCAAAAGTACAAGGGCGCTACGTGTTGGGAGCGTGCTACGCGTTGGGCAGAGGGCGCTATGCGTTGGGTATTTCGCCCAAAAAACTTGCAGCAAACACACAATACACCTCTCTCAGCTCAAACAACATTCAAGTAAGCTCTTTCATGATTGTTTTGGTTATTTTTTTCAAAATGAATGTAAAGGAAAAATGACCAATATGCCATGAAATGGAAAACAAGAAACCCTAATGTTGATGTGTAAAATGAAAGACTAAGTTTGCTAGGGTTTTCAAAGATATGAGCCCAAGGTTTTCCCATGATTCACCCTCATTTTTCCTCTCATATTCATCATCATTCCTTTTCAAATTTCCCATAAAATTTCACAAAATTCCTCCATAATTCCCCAAACCCTACTTAGCCCTAAAAACCTACTTCACCCCAAACCCTACACTTTCACAATTTCCTATGTTTTTTCCCTTCCATAAATTCCTCCTTATTTTCATTTCCCCTTATTCCCTCATGTTTCCCTTTCCCTAACAATTCCCTTGTCTTTATGTCCCCTTGGTAACAACATTTGAATAAAAAGTCAAACATCATACAAAGTCAAGCAGCAACCAAGTGTGTGCACAGTCAACAAATAGAGTTCAGCAATCTTGTCTTCAAAACCATGTCAGAAACCGAATCAGATTATGAGCAGAGTGATTACAGTGGATCAACACCGGAGGAAGAAGTGCCTAGGAGGAATCACAAGGGTGGTGTTGTGCTTTGCAAACAACCCCCCATTTCATATTATTTTTATTTACAAAAACATTAAAAATATGAAATAGGTCCCTTTTAAAAAATAAAATTAATGTCAAAACTCTTACTTCGTAAAAACCCGACAAATCAATGGAGCGCTTTATAAAATGACCCTTAAAAGCAATATCTCTTTAAAAAGTGGAAATAAAGCATATATGTGTTTATTGCGATAAAGCGATCGCAATATCGCATATCGCAATAACATAAAGGATGCACCAAATGACCAAAAGGTTTCCCCCGATGCGATGAAGTGATTGGCGATCGGCGATACCTAAGGATATCACTTAAGCACCATATACCAAAGCCCCGATGCGATAAAGCTATCAGCGATATCACAATCGGCAATCCCCTTTATATTGCAAGCATTGCGCACATGCCTTTCGCCGATGCGATATCGCAATCAGCAATCGGCGGCTCCCCCCCGTTTCATCCTTAACGCGCATATGCCTTTCGCCGATGCGATATCGCAATCGGCAATCGGAAATATTCAAAACATTGTTAAAACTAACCATGCGCCCCGGCCCAATGCGATGCGATAAGGCACGGTTCTCAACAAAAAGCCGTTAAAGTGATTGGAAAGCCCGATTTAATGACAGTTAAGGCATAATCATTCCCGCTCAGCCGCCAGTACGCCCATTGCATGACTTGAGAGATCTTACGACCAAATATTCGAATAATGAGCATTTATAAGGTGGCAGGTCCTATACGGTCTCTTAATGAATCCATACCCTCAGATCTGCCTATAGATCGTCTCCGCTCCGTTTTAATAAAAGCAAAGCATATCAACGTTCTTCTTTCTATTTTACTATCAACTGTGAGTTTTATTGTTATCTCTGTGTTACGCCAAAATCGCCTCTCTGTGCAGAATACAGTTTTTCAAAGCAATTCGGGCATAATGGGTAAAAAGTCAAAGAAAGTTGCAGGTGTTATCAATCCATCAGCTGCACCACAAGCAGTAGTAAACAACAAGAAGGGTCTGATATCCGATACAACATGCGCGGGCCTTGCCAGAACATCTTGGCAAGGAACCTATGATTTGTTAGAGGCAGAGAAACCAACGCAGGTGGTAGAGGAAGCTACCGCAGATTCATTGAAAAAATCAGAATGCACTCTCAAGGATTTGGCCGATTCCTTCCTCCATAGGATAGCGGAAAGAGAACAAATGCTTCCATATACCGATGTCGTGAAATGGGAAATTGAAGAAATCCCCATCACAGACAGAACTTTCGTCGCAAAGGATGGAAGGATTTTTGGGTCATTTAAGCTAGAAGATCTAAGGCAAATGTATCATTTGCCTAAGCCAGAGAAAGTATACAATAGCACGTTTTTGGAGAAATTCACAAGTGAGAATGAGATTGAGTCCGAACCTATCAAAGATTGGAGGCAGAATCCAAATAAGTACAAGCATGAATCCTCCGGTAAGTACTCAGTCGACTCTTTGTGTTCTCCTTATTGCTATGCCGGTATAATGATGTGTAGATTATGGGGTTTGCACGACTCTGCCATTTTTACCATTGAAATGGTTCCTCTCATGGAGGTGGCAGTCAACAGTTGGATTATGGATTGGGCTACTATCCTTTCGGATAAGCTTGCACTAGCTGTTAGTGAATTTAGGAATAAAACCAGAGTCACCGAGAGGAAAATTCCCCCGTTCTACTACAGTGCATATATCTTAGATACCCTTTGTTTTAATTCTGAATTCCCTATTCTTGGTTGGAGGTGGACCGCACAGGACCCCTCGCCTATTCATATTTACCATCGCAAGATGTGGAAGTCATCCCATAAGAATCACTTGTACCAAATTTGTAATGGTTTCATGGTTCCTGTTTATTATGGAATTTTTGATAAGCCTATTCCTAAGATCTCTTACCTAGCCTCTTTTGACCTGCCAGCGGTGGGTAGTTGGTTTGGGGAATAGTATTTTACTTATGTTAGAGTCTTTGGCAGCCAAGCCAGACCCCATGTCCTCCCCTTATATGTCCCTGATAAACTGTTAGCGAGGGAGATTGCTTACCAAATTACAGCGGAAAGCACCACCCAGACTCTTAAAAAGGAGAAGAAAAGGGGCTGGCCTACTTTTCCTTTCAGATGTGGAGTCTTTACCTTGAATGATTTAAAACATGCAGAAAAAGAGGCCATGAAGATTCAAGCTCTAAATCTTGCTACAATTCCAAATAGAGCATATGATCCAAACCGAACTGCATATGCCGCTCTTGAAGATGCCAAATTATCAACATTTGAGCATAAAGAAGATATGTTCGATGATATTTTTGCCTCAGCTGAATCAATAGGTCATGCTAAGGAGCTTGCCAGGAGTAGATATAATGACGAAAGGTTATCTGAGTTTAATAAGCTCAGGGAGCAGAGGTTGCAAACTCTGCCCCTAGACTTATTAATGCCAACCCAAGCAGCATCATCAAGCGAGCCTGGCCAGCAACAAAAGAAAGAACCCCCTGCTACAGTGAAAACCAAAAATAAAGAGCAGGAGGAGCGCTCAAGGAAACAAGAGGAAGATAGACAAAGGAAAGAGCAGGAGGAAAACCAGCAGAAGGAGCAGGCAGAGCAGCGAGAGAAGGAGAAAAAGGAACAACTGCTAAAGGAATCCCAGTCTAAACAAACCACCACCGATACTAACAAGGGTGTCGTCACAGACCCTGAGCTGCAAAAGGAATGGCAGCATTTCAGTACCATTATCGGTGGGGGAAAAGACTCACAGAATACTAATACTCCTAAAAGCAGTAGTATACATGATGATACCTCATCTCAGGCTTTGAGCGGAACCAGCGGCCCACCTAAAACTAAGAGTGTGGAAATAATTCCAAAAGGTCCTACCGACCAAATCACTCTCCAAGTGGAAGACATTCCTCCATTGAATGTCTTCTATAGCCCAAAGCACAGAGTCGTGGTAAAGCGACCGAGAAAGAGACAAAGGCTTGATCAACCTTCCATCTTTCCAGATCAAAGAGTCATGGGCAATGTACTATGGAAGGAGAAAATGGACCCCTCCGATGACCTAACCAAATTGTCACAGTACACTGGAGCTTATTCAGCTGCGACTATCGACAAGGCATCCGAGGTAAGTCTTCTATTAAAGACTAAAAACAAGGAGATATCCACATTGCAAGTTGAATTAGCGGATGTTAAACAGAGGGCGATACAAGCCGAGGAACAATTAGCAGAACAACAACAGAGGACAGCGCAAGCAGGCGAACAGTTGGCAGAGCAACAGCAAATAAATAGCCAATTGGCTAAGCAATGGGTGGACTAGAAACAAAGAATTAACCAGGCAGCCATCCAGAGACAAAACGAATTGACGGAGGCTTTAGAGCAACTAAAAGCGGCGAATGAGCAATCACTGAAAACTAAGGATGAGCATATCGCTCAAATTACAGCGCAGTTAGAGACTATCAAAGGAGATTCGCAGATAATAGAATTCAGAAAAGAGGCAATGTTAATCAACAATGCGCTTATAGTGCAAGTTAAACTCTTGGCTCAATACCTCTCTCAAGCGGAACCACTCTGCGAGTTAGCTACAACTGTAAATGAGCAGGTAGAAAAGGCAAGGGATGACTTGAATCAAGCCGAAGAAGCTGTTACAACCTACCTTGAATGGCAAGATTCGAAGTCAGGAAAGGAATCCAATTTGCCTAGGATACTTGAGGTCCATAAAAACATATTGTTTACAGAATGGCAAACACAGGTGTTAAAGGCAGAAAGGACAACATCAAGATGTGCATTAACTTCTAGTAATTTGATTGATCTGGTAAATGATACTCTCTATCTAGCCAACATGATTTCCCAATGCACGCCCAGGAAGATTACTACAGCGAATACATTGGAGCAGACGTGCTATCCAGAATTAGAGAGCAAAGGGAGGTTAATCGCCGGGGTCAACAGTTTAAGCATAGAAAAATATTGGCATTTCCTAATCAAGCCTCATGAACAAAGATCCGCTCTCAAATGCTTAACCGATACCATTCAATGTATGATCCCCGACATCCAAGACTCCACCTACGCTGCCCAGATCAGTTCGCGTCTCAACAAACCTCCTGAAATTGAGCCAATGCTCGCCATCAATCAACTCAGGTTCAAAGGGAAGCAGCCGACAGAATGACTCATCCTCCAGCGCCTCAGATCGCAAGCAGAAATAGCAACTAGAAGTTATTGATATCAGCATAGTTAGCAATTCTGTTTTGTAGATATTTAGATTAGCATAGTATTTATAGACCCTTTCATGTTTTTAGAAAGGGTCGTAAAAATTTTGTAATAAGACTTATCAGACTGAAGTTTGCACTATTGTGCTTCAGCCTTTGTTCTTTTATGAAACTCGACCAGTCGCTTTTACTTTAATGGTGAAATTTCTTGATTCAAATGTGCACTACTATCATTGATTGAGGAATGTTTACGTGTTGAGGGAAAAGCCACGCATAACGATTGATACCTGGGATTGGTCTACAGCTCAAATGGTATTTCTATCTTTGTCTGAAGTCATTCTGTGTATGTGAATTGTTATGCAATTATCTTGCTATCATTGATTGTATGCATGCGCTATAACAACAAATCGTATTCATTCCACTATTGGATGTTTATGGGATATGCTTTTACTTTCAATCATGTATATGTTAGTGATATAAATGTGTAAAGTGTAGTAATATCGCTTTAATCGCTGCGCTTAACTATTTAAGCTCAACAATCTTAAATAATTTAATATCTATGTCTTAAGGATGCAGCCATCTATATGTTTGTATTTTTGGGATATAGAGCATCAAAAGCTATGCTTTAGAGCTCAAATAGACTCCCGGGATAGTTTTATTCACTTATATTTCTGTCAATAGTTGTAGTCTTCCGCCTATCACTAGTTCTATCTACAAAGTATTCACTCATCCCACTTATCTATTTCTGGGAAACTGGTCCCATTATCCCCAGTCGGAGCCACTATCCCAAACGGAAAAGGAGCTGCACTAAGGTCCGGACCGGGTGGTTTCCTCAATGTTGGTGCAGCGATTTTTGAGGCCTCAACATTTTTGGCGCTAGAAGGAGGGCCCCGACTATGAATGGCAAGCAAACCCAAATCCACAAGCCATTCTAAGAGTAATTCTCCCTCCATATCTCCTAGTCACTCTCGATCGCATGTTGGTTCTCCAACGCGCAATCAAGAAGAACAGGAATCAACTACCACTGCTCACACCCACCATACTTCAAAACAATTGAGTCTTGAATCCCCTGAAGTCCAGTCTCTTATCCACAAACTTCAGACCTTCTCGATTTCGCCACAAAGATCTGAAGTATCACAAAGCAGTGCGACTTCGCAGTTCAATTTATCACATCCACTTACCAGACTCCAAAGTGGAAAACTTGGTATCAAACCCATTGAGTTCCCTTTACCCGAAAGGAAAAGGGCCAAGAAACATACCGAAGGATCTGATAGTGGAGAACTTTCATCCACATCATCCATTTCATCTTCTCATCTGCAAAGTCAACCACCCACTCCTCCATTACATATTGTTGTCCGCCAGGGAACAGAAGCCTCAACATCTCAATCTGCTCATCCTTCAGTATCATCTACTTCCCATACATCTGGGATCCCAATAGTAGTATCAACCACCGGTACTATTACAATGGTATATCCATGGACCAGACCTGGTGCGGTCAATATCCCTGCACCATTGCATCCTTTACCTGATGCAACTGAAAAGTGGCTTCCTAAATTTAACCCAGATGATGGAACTCAAGCCGAAGAACACATTAATAATTTCATGCTATCGGTCAACTTAAAAGGGGTAACACAAGAAGATGTTGTTGTCAGACTTTTCCCTTATAATTTGCAAGGATCAGCAGGATCCTGGTATTTCTCCCTACCCTCTGGTTCAATCACCTGTTGGGATACATGCCAAGAGCAGTTTCTTACTAAGTATGGAGATGATAGGTCTCTAGCAACCTTAATAAACGATCTCTCCAACTTAAGAATAGAACATAGGGAACCCATTAAGGAATTTAATGCTCGCTTCAATAAACTCCTTAACAAAATCCCTACAGCTTCCAAACCAAGTGAACAAATACGAAGTGAATGGTATATCACTGCCCTACCTGCCAATATAGCCATTTTTGTAGATCGGGCTGGGAAACCTACCTTAGCAGAAAACATGAAAGAAGCACTTGATGTGGAAAAGTGCATCAATTCATTAGAAAAGAAAGCTGCCTTGGAAGACAGAAAAGCTAAAAAAGTATCTTTTAAAGAAGACTCCAAGAAGAAAAGCCCAAAAGACCCATATGACATGGAAGGACTGCAAAAAGTCCTGAAAACATTGTCCAACGAAATGATTGACATAAAGAAGCAGGTGGCCGAAACATCAAACAAAAGACCTTTTAAGACTTACAAGAAAACGGAAACAAAGCCACCTAATGTCATATCTAATGCGGACTCAGACCAGGAAGAAGAAGAAGAAGAAGCAACCCCACCATCTGACGATGAAGAAGAAGTAGCTGAGTGTCATGGAATGTGGGATTTCATACTCCCAGATCCTGATACTGATAATGAAGAAGAAGCCTTCCCAGTTACCACCAGGAGTAAAAGTACTTCTGAACTTGTACATGCAACTTCAAAGAAAAGGAGCGCATGTGCTACTACAACAAAGGAAAAAGTACCTCCAAAGAAACCACCTGCAGTAGTCCCTCAAAACCAGCCCTCAACTTCTACTTCCCCTTCGACTTCTAAGACATTAGTAGTATCCGATTCGATGGAATACAACATTGTTGATGACATGAAAAAGACCAAAGCCAACATAACCATGTTCGAGCTTAATAAGCTAAAGCATCAGCAAAAGTTACTTCTTAAAGAATTGAATGCTGTTCCTTCTACTCCCCTTCCTAGTTCAAAAGCTGCTAATGATTTAGGCCAACCCCCTCCAGGTATGGTTGAAGCTACAGATTCAGTCCTAATTGGGGACAGGTCAAGCTCTCATACTCCACCATTTCTCCTAACTTATGAAATCTACAACAGAAACCTGCACAACTATTTAATTGACTCAGGGGCATCTTCTAACATAATGCCAGCTTTAGTTTGTTCCAAATTGAACATAGAACCCTAGAAGTCTACTATCCATATTGTCCAATTAGACAGGACTAAGGTACAGGTTGTTGGAGAAATTAATTCTGTAACCATCAGGCTGTCAGCTAATCCAAGAATTGTGCAAAGAATTGATATCCTTATAGCCGATATACCTGAGTTTTATGGTTTGATTTTGAGTAGAGACTGGTCCGAAAAATTACATGGGTACATTTCTACTGATTGGTCACATATGTGGCTTCCTTATAAAGGTAAGCCAAATCAAATAAAGATTGACCGAGAAAAACATATGACCCATACAGTTATCGATTTTGAACAAGAAAACCATCCCGTAGCTTTCAACAACAATATTTTGGGCAATTATTCATCAGAGTCTTTCTTCGGCAACTTTGTTGCCCAACCCTCCCCTTTCTCAATTAACCATTGTACATCTCAGGTTGAAATTTTTTGACAAATAGATAAGTCTAGATGTTTCAATGGTGATGAGAAAACTGTAAATATGAATGTTAATACTCCTTTATTTTGGTCTTTATATTTTGATGGCTCCAAGTCTAGTGAAGGCTCAGGAGCAGGATGCATCTTGGTTAGTCCACATGGGGAAAAGACAATGCTGTCTTGCAGATTAGAATTCGAATGCACTAACAACACAGCCGAATATGAAGCCCTAGTTCAGGGTTTATATAAAGCAATCGGCTATAAAGTGCAATACCTAAAAGTTTTCGGTGATTATGAAATTATTGTCAAACAGGTTAGACATGCAATTCATTGCCTTTCCAATCATCTTAAGCATTACCAATCACTTGTGCAAGACCTTACTTCACATTTCTTAGCATTTAACATTTCCTCCATTCCTCGGTCCCAAAATTCAGCTGCTGACTTACTAGCCAATGTAGCCTCCAAGCTCCTACCCTCAGAAGACTATAGCCCTGATAGGTTTTCTGTAGAGTTGATTTTCAGGCCTTCAATCCCTGACAACATCACTAATTGGAGAGTATTTAATCATGACAATGATATTCTACAATTCTTGACTTCTGAAAATTCTTATGACAACCAAATCATTGAAGAGGATGAACATGACTCCCAAATAAAAGAAACACCTCAAGAAAATGCAATCCCTAAGCCTGTGGTAAAACTTGAGGATCTTTATGATATAAAAGACAGGTTTAAACCTGTAACTAATACAAAGATCCAAAGCTCTACTCTAAGGTTTGAATTAGTAAATTTGGGTACTGATCAAGTTCCTCAGAATGTGAATTTAGGATTAGGACTTTCTGTAGAAGAGAAAGAAGCATTTGCTAAACTGTTGAGAAAAAATAAACATGTTTTTGCTTGGAAGTATGATGACTTAAAGACTTATGACACATCTATTATCCAACATACAATTCCAATGCTTCCAGATCAAAAACCTATTCAGCAGAAGTTATGGAAAATACACCCAAATTTGGAAAGCCAGATTAAGACGGAGCTTAACAAACTCCTTAAAGCCAAGATTATCTTCCCAGTCCGACATTCCAATTGGGTTTCTAATATGGTGCTTGTCAGGAAAAAGAATGGAGACATTCAAATTTGTATTGATTTCAGGAATCTAAACAGAGCAAGTTTGAAAGACAATTTCCCATTGCCTACTATGGAGCAAGTACTCCAATCAGTAGCAGGTTCTGAATTGATGTCTTTTCTAGATGGTTTTTCAGGATACAACCAGGTTATGGTTCATCCGAATGACCAGCTTAAAACTACATTTAGAACAAAATGGGGTACATACGCTTATCAAAAGATGCCTTTTGGACTTATAAATGCAGGAGCAAATTTCCAAAGAGCTATGGATATTGCTTTTAGGGGATTGATAAATCGAACAGTGGTTGTCTACTTAGACGGCATAACTGTATTCTCTAAAGAGAGGTCTAATCATTTACATGAATTAAACCAGATCTTTCAAAGGTGTAAAAGGTATGGAATCTCTCTTAACCCCAAAAAATCATTTTTTGCTCTTGATCAAGGGAAACTCCTAGGTTTTGTAGTTTCTAGGGATGGCATTTATATTGATCCTGATCGGATCAAGGAGATTTCTGAGATCCCATTCCCTCATAATAAAAAATCGATGCAGTCATTTCTTGGCCAGATTAATTTTGTTAAAAGATTTGTACATGATTTTTCTCAAATTATTTTGCCCATCCAAGCAATGATTAGAAAAAATGCAGTCTTTAAGTGGGGATCAGTAGAAAAAGAAGCTTTTGATTTAATAAAGCAATCCGTTATCAATGCTCCCTCCTTAATTACTCCAAATTTCTCTAATCCTTTCACCTTTTATACTATCGCATCCAATTCTTCATATGCAGCAGTACTTACTCAACTAAATGATCACAATTTGGAGGCACCTATTTCATTTTTTAGCTCGAATCTTCAAGGTGCCGAATTAAATTACTCTGATGTAGAGAAACAAGCTTTTGCTGTGTTTAAAGCAGTCAAACATTATAGACCCTTTCTCCTCAAAACCCACACAAAAGTGATAGTTCCTTTCCTAGCTGTTAGGCAACTATTATTACAAAAAGAATTGGGTGAAAAAAGGGCAAACTGGGTTACAGCGCTTCAAGAATATGACTTAGAAATTAGACCAGCAAAGATTGTTAGGGGCCAAGTTTTTTGCAGGATACTGGCAGGAGCTTCCAACATTCCTGAATCAAGCGACACTAGTCCAACTGAAGAAATCAATTAGGTAAATGTCACTGATTCTGAATCTCAATATGCAGATTTGATATTTTATTTAAAAAATGGTCATGCTCCTCCTCATTTATCTTACAAAAACAAAAGAGCCATCAGGTTAAAAGCAAAAACTTTTACAATTATTGATGATGTACTCTTTA
>APFE031698432.1:0-17131 GCA_000404065.3 Pinus taeda | reverse complement strand
AGCTCCTTCTCCCTTTCAGTCTGGAGTCAAACTTTCAGTCACTTGTACTTCCCCAGAAGTTGATGCTACCTTATACCGTCAACTTGTAGGGAAAATTTTGTATCTAACCCATACATGTCTTGACCTTTCCTTTACTGTTGGCCTTGTTGCTTGGTTTATGCAAACCCCACGTGAAAGTCATTGGAAAGCAGCTAAAAGAGGTACAGTTCAGTTTGGAATTCATTACAGTGCTGAAGCATCTCCTCTATTGGTTGGTTTCACTGATTTCGATTGGGCTGGTGACCCTGATTATCGGAAGTCTACTGCCGGTTATGTGTTCACTCTTGGTTCAGGACCTATTACATGGGATTGCAAGAAACAAGGTGCTATTTCTCTTTCTTCAGCAGAAGTAGAATATCGTGGTGTCATAGAAGCTAGTAAGGAAGCCTTGTGGCTTCGTCAGATCCTATCAGAGTTTGGCTTTCAGCAACAGCATCCGACTACACTTTGGTGTGACAATCAAAGTGCCATTCAACTATGCAAAGATCCAGTCCAACATTAGCGTAGAAAACACATTGAACTACACATGCACTTCATCAGAAAGCTCATTCATGACCATGTTCTTGAAGTGCAATATTGTTCAACAGATGATCAAGTTGCAGACATCTTCACAAAGGCTCTCACAGAGGCGAAGTTCACTAAACTTCGATTTATGGTTGGCGTTCAGGAAGTTGTCACTAAGGGGGGATAGGCTCTAGTGCCTCCTTCCTTCTCCTATTGTGTCATATTTGTAAATCCTTCAATCCTATCCCAAGTTGTTCTTAAGGGGGGATGTTAGGATATTCCGACACATAGGAAATAGTTAAGTTCAACTTGGTCTAGTATAGAGTTAGTATAGAGTTAGGTAAAGTGTGTTTCTTTACTATGTACTTTTGTAACTTACAATCCGATGGTCACAATATGTAGTGATCTGACAGTTCATTCTCTCCTCGGTATTACCGACACTTGATCCATGGCTTAACACCTGATTGGTCCGTGATCTCTATTTAAAGAGCATGGAGGGTCATTTGTAGGTTAACTGTTCATGAGAGAAGCTTAGGTAAAATTTCATTCTTTTATTAATAAATTGCCTGAAGTGGCCGCGTTGGCTCAGGCCGTGGACTGTTTCCCTCTTTGAGGGTTTTAACCACATCAAAAATATTGGTGTATTGATCTATGATCTGTTTGTGAGCGGTGTCCTTTGGTGTTCTATCTGAGGAACTTACCCTGTAAATTCATACACATCTTCACCTCCTTCTTAACATAGACCAAATCCTCCAACATCTCCAAGAGGGCATGCTAAGTCTCATTTACTTAAGTTTGATGCCAAGTTTGAATTGCCAATGTATAATGGAGAAGTAAATGCTGAAAATTTGGATAATTGGGTTCAACAAATTGAAGTATATTCACAAAGATATAACTTTCTTCTATGGGAGGAGAAACTCTTATCTGATGGGAGGCCAAAAGTCAAGCATATTCGAATAAAAGTGGTAAAATTATATCTTCTTGGAATGATTTTATAGCTACATTAAGGAGGAAATTTTACCTATTAGCTTATATGAAAAAGGCAATAAAGGATTGGCAAAATTTTAGACAAGCTAAATGTCAAAGTGTCCAAAGTTACACACAAGAATTTAGAAAAAGAGCATTAGTCTTGGGTGTTGATTTGACCTCACAAGATGCTCTCCTTAAATATATAGGTGGATTGCATAATTATTTCAGGCATACCATATTTATGTTTAATCCCACCAATCGAGATGAAGTATGTCTTTAGGCTACTCATTTAGAATCAAGAGGCAAGAATGTTCATCAAGTGTTCAACAAGAAACCGTTTAAATCTAGAGACAAAGGAAAGGGGAAAGCTAAAGGCAAAGGAAAGAAGAATTCTACAGTTAAGGAAGAGGGAGAGAAACTTACCTGCAAACATTGTTCAAAAGGTGTCCATGAAGAAGATCATTGTTGGAAATTACATCCAGAAATGAGACCAAAGAAGTTCAATAACAAGGGTAAACAAAAGACTGTTTCTACAACTCAATAAGATCTAAGATATGATTCCAGTGATGAAACTAAAATCACAACCATGGGAATGAAAGGTATCTCTTCTAACATAAGTACTATTTCTTCTAGAAATCTTGTTGAATCTCAAAATGATAAAGAAAGAAGTGAGCTTGTTCATATCAGGGTCATTACAAAACATACAAAGGTTGACACACTATTTGAAAGTGGATCTCAAGTCAATTGTATCTCTGAAGATTTTGTTAAGAAACTTAATTTAGAAACTACACCTCATATAAGACATTACGCTTTGAGTTGGGTATGTGATTATGCCAAATTGCAAGTGACAAGAAAATGTAAACTCAAATTTTCCATCACTGCAAATTTTATAGATGCAATAGATCTTGATGTTGTACCACTTGATATTTGTGGGATTATGTTAGGGATTCCATATCTATATGATCGAAAATCCATATTCTATCATCATGAGAACAAGAAATACAAGAAAAAGACATTATAGAGGAGGTAATAATGGAGGTTTTTAGTGTTATAAATTTGGTAAAAAAATTCAAAATAACATCTGCTAAAAAATTTGCTTGTGATACCAGATGTTTTAACGAAGGTTTTAATAGAACTTCATCACAACTGAAACAATCTAGGTGGTCAGAGGTTTTAACGGATGTTTTTTTTTTTGTGGTGCGCTTAATGGAACAAGTAGAACCAGTACACTACATAGATAAATGCGTTGGGTGACATACATAACTAAAAGAACCCAGGAGTTTAATGCAAGGAATATCGGTGCATAGTATGTATAACACTGATGCTAATAGATAAAAATCCCTGGGGTTTTCTTGTAAGGAATGACATCGAGGTACATAAAAAATAATTGTTGTACCGGTGCAATTTTTTTTAACTTGCATCTCCGATGCATATCATTTGTACAAATGCCCTGGTGCATTCGTTATACAAATGGAACAATGTTGATAATTTTTATAACACACCAGGCTAGAAACAATATTTTTTAGGGCCAGGGTGTTAGTTCTCTGAAAGTACTTGTGTGTTAAGAATTACAATGCGTCAGGGCATTAACCTCAAACAATGTTGGTGCTTTAAGAGCTAAATGCATTGGAGCAGTTGTTTTCGGAAAATGTGTCGGTCATGCAAAAAAAAATGTTGTCACAATGCTTTTATATGTTATAACGTACTAGTGAATTTTTATGTTATATACACACCGATTTTTTGAATAACATTTTCTCTCTTTTGGAAACATCGCCTTGTGACAGTGCAATTATTGTAATTTTTAAAATCTGTTATTCATCGAAAAATCAACACATATCTTACAACAGTATTCATATAAATTAAAATTTGATTAGTGCATTTGTATATGATGTTTGGATTAATTTGTTATATTATCAGATTTCACATCTCTTCATTGTAATATTTAATCAATGGTGTAACATTTCACAACAACATTAGTTAACACAATAGAATTAATTAAAATGTATTTTATTATATATCAATAAGAGGCTCTTTGTCATACAAAATGGGATTGTTATTGGTAACCCCGTATCTTTCAATTGGGGCACTATGTCCATTACATTAAATAAAATGTTTGATTTTAACAAAAAAATATTTCAAAAAATACAATAGGTTGCATTATTATCCAAATAGATCATCATTTTCGATGAAACTATTGTCAGTGCTCGAGCTACTTCCATGACTTGGTTTATTTGGAGGAATGTCTTGCTGATTGCATTGATTTTTTTCATCTTCTTGATCTTGTTCCATCTACAAACATAAAAATAAAGTGTAATTTGTGTATCTATATTGGTGAGAATAATGAATTTTGAAATAAATAATATACATCAACGTAAATCAAATAGCAATGTACCATAGAAAGAAGTGACTCATAAACTACACACATGTTTTCAAAACCAAGTCTCCTGTCTTGTTGCAACAAGTCTTGTGCTAGTGTAGTTCCATACTTTATTTTCTGCATATTTTAAACCCTATTATAAATTATAGATTTAAAATAAAAGAATTTTCTGTTCTATTAATTATAAACTCAGAGAAGTAAAACAACATAGATACTTACAAACTCCACAATTAATTTTTGATATGCCAACACTCAAAACCCTTATTTAACCCAATGTCAATCAATTCTTCCAATCACTTTTCTTTGTATGTTAGGACCTATTTCAAGACATCTAAGGATGGTTGTTGTAAAACAACTTAAAATATACAAAAAATAAACCTTGAGTTGTTATAACGAAATATTAAAAATTACTCACAAACTTTGAAATCAACACTTTTCTTCCTTGTTGTCTTGTTTTATGTGTTGAATGAGTTTCATCTTGTTTTTTTTCTACAAGAAAATACCTGAAAATTATTATATTTAATGCTAATTTTTTTTTTTTTTTTTTTTTTTTTTTTTTTTTTTTTTTTTTTTTTTTTTTTTTTTTTTTTTTTTTTTTATGTGTACAAAGTCAATCATGATTACATACATTTTAAGCACATTGTTGTTGAGATGGCTCCGTCTATGATGCAATTATGTCCATTTCTTTGACCATCTCTTTATAGAATATTTTGGGCATTCCTACTGGCATGTTTCACATATCAATGCATTGATCATTTGTGATTTTCATAATCTTTCTGAAAAAAAGTGATAAATTATTATTATAATGATATATGAAAACTAAATATAACAAAATGATAGTAATAAATGAATGTTTGTAGTAATATATACATATAAATCTAGAAAATAATTTTATATAATTAGGAATATTACCTTTTGAAAGATTCTTTTTGGTTGTTCTATGTTTTTGCTATTGCAATTTTGACATGTCTCATTGACCATTGCTCTAGAAACGCTTCTTGTAGTTTAGATATAATTTGGTTCTTAGAATCATTTGATTGTTTTTTGTATTTTAAGTGGAAAGTACATCTATACATTCATTCCACTAGATCCCTCATAGTTCTATAACCCCCCCTTTCATTAACCTTCAACACCACTGAAGATGAGCTATGGACCAATTCATTGTCATTTACATGTTTTATACTTTTTTTTTTCATAGAACGACATTGATCTTTTCCATCGTTATTGTTGCTCTCTGTAGAAAATTAAACATATATGAATTAATAGATTGTTTGAACCATGTTATCTAATATTCTTAATTATATTATTAATGAAAAAATTCATATTGAATAATATTTTTTCATTCACTTGATTCATCCATATTCTGCAATTTTTCTTTTAGGATTTTATGCTCTTCTGCACTTAGAGTAGAAATAATCTTATCAACCTTATTAATTTTGTGGCTCTGCATGACACACAAGAACCAATACATATTAGTTAAACTTACATATAGTTCAAATATATTAATTTTGTAAAACAATTACAAAGAACTTGCCTTCTCTGCTTTTTTTTTTTTTATGTGTTATCATTGCGTTGATCAATATTTTTGTTACTTGAGACCTTTTGAGAACTTTTTTATCAATATTCAACCTGTATCATTTAATACAGAAGCCATTAAATATATTTTACAGATAAATCAAATTATTTTCAGCCAAAAAAAACTCTTGTAACCGGTGTGTTTATTTGAATCGACACATCCATGCATTCATACAAATTAAACACACTGGGCATTTAATTGTTCAACATCGTCATCGAATTTTTTTTTTGAAAATAATTTTATATTGTGATAGTACAATTTTTAATAATAAATGCACTGCAACGATTTTACAGTGTTATTTGTAAGAGGCGCATCCGTGTGTTATATTACATCATGAGCAACGATGAACAAACTAGACAAAATTGATAGTGTTATAGTATGTCACTGTGTTGTATTACACGTGGAGAACTAGTGCATTATATTAAATAGGGTACACCGCAAAACATATAACTGTTTTAAAAAAATGGAGAGGGCTGACAGGGTTTGGATCTAATTCACTAAGTGATTCCCCTACTTTACATGTCAAACACCTTATATATAGTAAGTACACAAACCCATTAGATTTAAAATGCCTAAATTGAAAAACCCTAATTGTGAAGTGGTAGAGGAAGCTAAACCCTAAGGTGAAATTTTGCAAAAAGAAGCAAGGGTTTAAGTTAAGTATTGAATTTTGTTTTTTATTCTAAATTTTAATTAAATTTAAATAGTAACAGAGATTGTAAAAAAATTTACTAGTAAAATCTATAATATACTTTTTTATAACACAAAGTTTTTGTTTTTGTTTTTGTTTTTGTGAATAAATCTAATAGAAATTGTAAAATATTTTAATAGTAAAATTAAATATTTTTGCTTTCCATGGTTTGAGTGAATCACCATACCTTTCAACTTTTGATATTTCAACGGATCCAAAATATTTTATAGCTCCAGAGTGCTCCTAGTATGTATCTCCTGCAAATGATATCTTTTTTAATTAAACTCTAACATAAATTTTGAGTATTTTTATTATTAAAATAAACAATAAACTTTAAATTTTTTACTGTGTAGGTTTTTGAGTGAATCACCATACCTTTCAACTTTTGATCTTTTGAATGATTTTGTTGCTCCAAACAATTTTTCTGTTGCACAATGCTCTTCGTATGTCTCTCTTGCAAATCACTCCCTTGAAATTTTGCGTAAAATAAAGAAATGGTGAATGACATTTTAGTATTTAAAAGACTTAATGAAATTAGATTTCGAAAATCAATTGCCACTTTTTTCTTTTATTTTTTTAATTTCTCAACACATCAGTGTGTTCAATAGTCAAACACATTGACATTGTTGGGGTGGAAAAAATTTTCAATGCACTGGCACGATACATTTTTTTTTTCAAAATTCTGAAACGGTGTGATTACTTTTTTTTTTTTAAAACTGAAACGGGTATGATTTATTTATTTGGAGAAGAGATTGGACTTACACCATGGCAGCCATCATTACATTACTTCTGTTTCTGTTTCTTGTGCTATTATAATATGTAGGTTCCTCATGGATTACAGGGATGGAATGAGCTTTCGTCATTTATGAGGAGTTTTCCCTTCCCAAGAGTGTAGCCTTTGTTCGCCATCAGATTTGCTTCACTGTTCAAGCTTCCGAGGATATGGAGGAATTTGTAGAAGTCGAAGTTGAGCAGGGCTCTCTTTAATCTGTTCAGAGTTTTGTTGAGACTTGCATTGTTGAATAATTTGCCCGTGTTTAAATTTTTTATTAAGATCTCTGAGTCTCCAAAAGCTTGGAATTCTTTGTCTCCTCTATCTCTGGCTATTTGACAAGCTTTGAGTAGGCCTTGGATCTCTACTTGATTGTTGGTTTTTTGCCCTCGCCCTAGCAAAAGCTGTCCCTTCTTGATCCGTCTGAGGCATAGATGACCCCTCCAGCTCCTGCTGTCCCAGGATTGCCTTTGGAGGCTCCATCGAAGAAAATCGTGGTTATTTTTTGTTTTCGCCACCATTCTTGAAAGGTGGCTTCAAAATATCTTTTACGCCATTCCAGATTCACTGCGTGAGGGGTTGATAACTGCTTCTGAGGGTAAGGGAGAAGGGGCCCAACCACCTCTCTTCTTCAGGGAGAAGCAAAGAGTCATCTGAAAAATATTGTTGTTGGGATGCTTCAAGGAGGAGGGATTTTGCCTTTACCACTGCCGAGAAAGGAGCTTGCAGCTTTTCATTGAATATCAGGTCATTCCGGGTCAACCAGATCTACCAGCATATAAATTTTGGGATGGCATTCTAGACTTTTCTCCAAAAAGATTTGCTAGGGATTTTGTAGGGATAACATTGATTCCATGAGTCAAATAGATCAGCAACAGAGTTGAAAGGGGGGACTGTGATTTGTAGCTCATGTAGTATGTGTCCCCATACTTCTTTGGCAAACTTGCATTCCATGAAGAGGTGCTTGGCTGTTTCTAAGCTACTTCTACACAGCTCACATCTATGCCGCCCAGCTATGCTTTTTTTCATCAGGTTGTCTCTAGTTAACAACTTGTTGTGGATCAGTGTCCAAAAGAATAAGTTTACTTTAGGAAGAGATAGCGATTCCAAAACTTTCTTCCAAAAATCTGACGGTTTACTGCAATTCCTGATTGGCTGGAGGGCGTTATAAGCTGCTGCTGTTGTGTAGCTTCCATATTGCCCCCATCCCCAGCTATCCTTCATTTTTCTATTCACTGGGGCTTCTTCTTCCAACAATTCTTCAAGGACGTGCTTCTGTTGGTTTAGCCGATCTAGTCCCAACCTTGCCAATCATCGTTACAATCCCAATTGGATAAATCATAAACGCTATTTATCCCTGCACGTTCTAGCCAGTTTTTTAGCTCTCGATTTCATCAATTTCTGCAAGGGGGTCTCGATCCATTATTCTATCATGCCACATATTTATATGTTTTCTGTTCCCTGGAATCTTGTACGCCTTACCTATGAAGAATTTCGGACTTTTACTGTATAATTTCCAAACCTGAGTGCTGTTGCTTGTTTGTGCTGCCTATAGACTTCTGAGCGGCGTCTTGTGGGCGTATTTTGATTTCAAGGTATCACAGACAAGATGCTTGGGATATTTGAATAGCTTCCACATAATTTTGCCTCCCAATGCTAGGTTGACTAATGCAGGATCGCGAATTTGTAGTCCTCCGTTAGAAATTGGACGCTTGACCACGTCCTATTTCACTAAATGAAATTTGTTTTGATTTCCTTTCCCCCCCTGCCAGAGGAAGTCAAGGAGGATTTTGGAGATTTGATCCGTCACACTTTTATGGGTGAGAAGGAAGGCTGCTTGATAAATTGGGAGCACATATAACACAGTCTTGATCAGGATGGCCTTGCCTCCTTTTGTGAGCCAATATCCTCCCCAGGCTATAATTTTTGTTTTTATTTTGCTGATAATTTCAAACCACAACGACCTCTTATAGAAGCCATTTGTGATAGGGAGGCCAAGGTATTTTATCTTCTCCCATTGGGCATGTCCGTTAAAGCCAAGTAGGTTAGAGATACTTGTGAGCTCTTGCTGCCCAATGTTCCAACCATAGACTTCACTTTTTCTTTCATTGATAGAGGCTCCCAAAAACCTGCAATAGCATTTGAGGACAGAGTCAAAGGATTTGGCTATTCTAACAGAGGCACCTCCCAAGAGGAGAGAGTCATCCGCAAAGAGTGCGTGGTTTTGAGCTAGAGAGGTAATGGAGGGTTTGAGGCCAGGAAGGGAGCCTGAGACTTTTTTAGCTGATAGCTTTCTACTGAGGGAGTCCGCCATTAGGATGTATAGGAAGGGAGAGAGCGAGCATCCTTGCCTGAGTCCTCTCTGGGCTTGGAAAAAAGAGGTAGGACGACCATTTACAAGAGGGGCAATCCAGGGATTGTGAGTGCAGGTAGCGATGAGGTTGACAAAATTGGGGGAGAAGCCAAAGGAATGGAGGACTTTGTAAAGGAAGGGACGATTGACTCGATCAAAAGCATTGGCCATGTCAAGTTTTATCAGCATACCTTTTTCTTTTCGCTGTTTGCTTGAGTGAATTATCTCTTGCACTTAGATGAGATTATCTAGGATGTGCCTGCCTTCTACAAAGCCACCTTGATTGTTGGAGATCAGCTTGTTGAGCAGTGGCTTGATCTTGTTAGCTAGAAGCTTTGCCAGAATTTTATAGGAGGCATTGCAAAGCGATATTGGCCTGAATCTGGCGAAGGTTTCAGGATTAGTTTCTTTTGGAATAAGGGTGAGGTAGGTGGAATTAGTTCCTCCTCCTACCTTAGCCTTTTTCATGAATCCTTTTATCATCTTTAAAAGATCCTCTTTCATGATGTCCCAGCAAGTATTATAAAAGTGAATAGTGAATCCATCAGGCCCAAGGGCCTTGTCTGAATCCATAGACCAGATGACTTTAGAGATTTCTTCTTTAGTGATGGGGTTAATGAGAGCGGAATTGTCTTCAGGGCTGACCAGGAGAGGAATGTTGGAGAGGAGATCAGCGGTTTCCTCCTCGTTGGCTTGATTCCCTGCGGTGTAGAGGTGTCTAAAATGTCTTTCCGCTGCCTCTTTTATCTGGTTGAACCCTTTGCAGATCTGCCCCTCTGTTGTTGTTATTTCAGAGATGTGGTTTCTGGAGAGTCTTGCTCGGTATTAGCGGTGGAAGAAGGAGGTGTTCCGGTCGCCAACCTTCAACCACAGACTTCGAGATTTGATTCTCCAATACTCTTCCTCCATCCGGAAAGATCGGAATGTTGAACATTGAATTTTTACTTCTTTGTCAAGCAGCGTTGGAGTGATATCTCTGCTTTCCATTTCAACTTGCAGAGCCTCTAAAGACTGAACAATTTCTTTTCTTTGGCTATTTGGATTTGGGGCAAGTTTCTTTATCCATTCCTTCAAGGCTTGCTTTGTGGCTTTGAGCTTTTGTTCCCACACATAACTAGAGGACCCTGCGATAGATTTGGCCCATGCTGTTTTCACTAAATCTATGAAACCGTCCCTTTCTGTCCAAAGAGGGCTAAATCGAAAGGGCATTGGTCCTAGGTCTTCTTCATCTTCCAGAGTGAGCTGGATTGGTTTATGATCTGAGGTCAATTTGGGTAGGATTTTTGTGATAATTATCTTCTTGTTCATCATCAGAGCACCTTGGACTAGGAATAGGTCCAAACGAGCAGAAATATGATCCTCACCCACTCTGTTGTTGGACCATGTGTAAAGCCCTTTGACCGGAGTGAAATCGAGAAGATCCCACTACTGCATGAGGTCTTCCCCCATGGGGAGCATGGGGTCTCTACTGTTAGTTCCTCCCCTTTTTTCTTTGGATTTTAATACGATGTTTAGATCCCCAACAAGAATAATATTGCTAGGGGAATGCTGCTCAAGGAATTCAGTAAGGGAGTTCCAACAGTCTCTCTTTTCAGAATACATGACAGGTACATAAAGATTGAAAAGGGAGATGGTTGACTTACTTGTACAATACGTTAGTTCCGTGAAGATCCAGTGCTGGGTCTCATGATATTTGTTCAGTTAGAAGAGATCTTCTGTCCAAAGAGTTGCGAGCCCTCTGGATGAGCCTCTTGAGCTGACTGCTCTTCCTGTGCTTTTCTTCCATTTCTTCTTGCTGATGTCTAGGAAGGCTTTCCCCTCTATCTTAGTCTCTTGGAGCATTAGAATGTCTGAGGGTTCTATTTTGAGAAGATCCTTGACCGCTTCTGCTTTCGAGGGGTTACCCAGACCTCTACAATTCCAAGAGACGAGGCACATTATTTACCAAGGGTGTGGTGGGAGCCTCCCTTAGGGGGCCTATTCCTAGAGTTTCTCCCGATAGACATCTCTATTGTGGGCTGGCTTCCTTGGGTTTTGAGCCTTTCCGCCTCCTCTTCCCTTGCTTCTCTGCGGGATTTCCTGCCGACTTTTCTTGTGGGCTGCTCGTAGGTTTCCTCCTCCGAGGAGTCGGAGCTATCAGCTGGTTTTTTCCTTGCTACATCTGCATATGAGGGATTGGAAGGGCTTTCAACTTTCAGATGAGCCATTTCTTCATCTTCCTTGTTAGTGATAGGAGGAACAGTCTGGTCCAAACGTTCTGGGGCTATCGTGACTGGCTTGCTCTGACTGTTTTCTTTGCCATTTGAGTTCTTTTCTTGGGTGGGATTGGAGCTGCTTGTGTCTCTTTCGAAGTGCCTTTCCCATTGCCTTTTTTATGATTGGTTGTTTTTTGTATTTGAGTCCATTGCTCGCCATTATGTTTGTCTGGCTATTCTTCCGCCTTTTTCTTGCAATGTTTGGCGAAGTGCCCATAGCCATGGCAGTGTCTGCATTTAAATGGAAGTTGTTCATAATCCAACTCTTGGACATGCGTCCATCCTGCGACTGTAAGTTTTATGGCTTCCGGCAAACCCTCCTCCAGGTCAACTTCGACATAGATGCGTGCACATGAATATTGATATTTTCTTATAGCCTGATCTATGTATTTTCCTAATCCATTGCCGATGATCTGAAGAGAATTCTGATTCCAGCAGTGGAGGGGGAGATGGCGAAGCCACACCCACACCGGTACAATAGATGGGACATCCTGAGCTAGATCGAAGTTTGGAAACCATTTGTTGAGATATAAACCTTGGGGGCCCATAAAATAAGGTCTGTTTTTGAAGATTAAGCTTCTGTCCTTTGTACTTTCAAAGACGAAGATGAAAAAACCTTTTCCTACGAAGTAGATTTTTATTCCTTCTTTGATTAATGGCTTCCAATTCCTTTGTGTCTAGTCCTCTAACGACTTGGGAGAGGGCCAGAGGCCCATGAACTGGCTTATGAGGCCTCTCTCAGCAAGATTCAGAGCTGCTTTGCAGGTTTCTTCTTCGAGAAGGGTTGCCGTGGGGATGGATTCCATCTTCTTGACAAACTTCTATTGATTGGCTGAGGGCGGATGCTTGCAGCACGAGGCGATCATTGCTTTGAAAGTGATCACCTCTGGGGCAGGGGCAAGGGAGGGTCCATTGGATCCGGGCCCCTAGAGGGCGACATGGCTGGGCGCAACAGGTGTGGAGCCTGATCCAATGCTGGCACAAGCGCTCAGCTCGCTTCGCACAGCACGAGAAGGCTGCCAAGAGGGTGGAGGCGGCCTAGATCAAGGGGATCAAAAGTGTGCAAGCCCAACCAGGAGGCTGCAGGAGGCAGCGCAAGGGAGCAGGACGGGCCGGCTAGGTCGAGCCAGCGCTGGTCGAAAAAAATTAAATTTCTAACCTAAAAAATAATCTTAATTAACATTAAAGGTGAGTGGGCTTGGCCCAGGAAATGAGTAAGACCCGTGACTAGTCAATGCCCTCGCTCAGGTTTGAGCACAAGACCTGACCGTCTTTACGAGTCCGACTTTACCAACTAGCCGCCTCTGCCAACCTTCATGTGATTACTTTTTTTAACACAACAACGTGGTTCATATTTATAAGCATCGATGCTCTAATTGTTATAAGAACACTTAGTTGATTGAATTCATTTTTGTTTTTTAAAATCTAAAAATAGGTGCGTAGCAGTGTTATTTTTTTTAAAACTCGTGATGTGTTTTTGTAAAAGAGCACTGATATGATAAAACACACACACACACACATATATCTAGATATTTCGAAATGCCAGAAACTGGTGCAAGTGTTATTTGAATGCCCTGGTGCTCTTATGTTGTTAAATGCATCGATGTATTTTGTTCTAATAAGTGCACCGGTTGGGTTTAAAATCTATATGAAGTTTTTTTTTGTAAGCTTGGCAGGACCTGTTTCATTCATTTTCATAAAAAATAGGCAGGTTACATCCATATTCAGGTGGTTAGGTGGCCTCAACCTTCCCATTGGGAAACCAGATCCGTTGGCCACCTTACCACATTATAATCCATCCAAAAATAAAAGAGGTTGAGATTGTCTATCATTGTTATATATGTCTTATTATACTTAATTCTCCTAGTGACTAGATAAATAAGACATAATATCAAAGTCTGCAAGGCCTTCATCTATATAAAGAAAAAATAAAAATTCAAACTTGTGCAAATCATGCTGTTAGTCATTGGACAAGTCCACAGGTGCTAGATATTTCACACTAGAACTGGGAAATTCTGTTTGAGTGGGACATGGAATGTGCTCTCTATACAACTGAGGTGGGAATTCTATTGCTAATTCTCGAATTATATAGGTTGGAATTCCTTATGAATTTCTTGGAGGTCGGGATCAGTCTTGGAGGGGCCAGCTGAAGGAGTCACCAACACTCTAGCCACAATATTCTTCATCAACCAATATATATAGATAGTTTATTTGTATTGAGATGACCGACCTCTAGAATGTCAAGGGTTTGGCACCAAGTCTCACCATTCCTCCACATCCAAATCCATGTTTTTTGCATAGTGGTTTAAATATTCTTCCCACTCAGAGATTAACTAGTGGAATTGAGGTTTTGTCCAGCTTGATGGGCTTGAAAAAATTCCTAAATAAGGCCAGAGGTGGATTTACGGCTCTGTCCCCCAGCTGGACATGGTGGGTTTGGTTTCTTCCCCATCGTTGACCAACACTTCGATTCCTCCCCCAACCTCCCCTTGTCGATGTGTTTCTTCCAAAGGATGGACGTGCCATGCTGCAACTCTACCAACCACAAAGGTGATATGATAACTTAAAATAAAATGCCAAGAGCTCTAGCTCAAGGCAATAAACTAGCGTAGGGCCCTGGCACACACATTGAGAATTCAAACTCGTATAATTTCCACAACATAATACCACATAAGTGTAAGCATTAGGGCTATAAAATGAAATGTTTCCCAATATTATGATATGGGTATGTCAAGATAGACCGAACACAACAACCCATCGCTCCCTGAGCCTTCTTGAAGCAAAACCCAAAATTCATTTGGCCTTGTCCTTTCTCAGGAGACCCCTTCTCTTAAAGACCAACAGGCACATCACAAAGACAATATAATGTTCAAAATCACCCATGCAAGAAGTGCAAACAAAATTTCAATACTCAGACCCCAAATGCATGCACATCCTATAAAGTAAAATCCCATATTAGATAGGCACAATTCTATTATATTCAGACAACCCATTAGAAAAAATAATTCTGTCCTCCAAATTTCACAAAATATTTCCTTTCTAACCTGAGAGATCATCTGAGAGACTCTTTTCCAGCGAAGCATCGGATAGAAGTGAATCACAGGGATAAGGGAATGAGAGAAGCACATTGAGTTAACATACTCGTAGTCATTGTCCACATGGAAGAGGGTAAGGCCATATGCACCTAGACGAAGGACCTCATGAAGTACCTTCTAGTGCGACCCAAAGTTTACAAGTAGTCCTATATGAATGCCAAGAAAAATACCTCCAAATCGATCTAAGCTCATAGCATAAAACCGTGACGAGGAGATGTCTCATCTACCTCTCTAGTCACCATTAATATCCTTCATGCATGTTTCCAAATTGCGTCAGAAGGAAAGTTTGTGAGGGTTGTAAAAAAAACATCCACCATCATTTCTTATTAAAGCTTTGTCCATGGGACAGATCGTGGAAGTTTCGAGATGTCTTCTCTCACCTCGGTCGGGGAAAATCTATATGAAATTTTAATTTCACATCAAATGGCATATAATCTCAAATTATCCTTTAGGATGCATCCACATGAATTACAATTGTTCATAGTATACATTTTCTGCTTAAAGTCGCCTTATTCTTGAAAAATGGTTCGAAAACTATATTGAAATTCAAATTGTGGTTATATGGTTCTCGAAATTAATTTTAGATACGCACACAAAAATTTATTTGTGATTTTTGTCAAATGTAAGGACAAAGTCTCAATAGTGTCAAATGGCCAGTTTTTCAAATTCCATCTCTTTCCATATTGTTGTTCAAAGTCCTTCACGAAGTTATTGCTTTCCATCTTCAGTGAGTCTAGATTTTATTTATATTTTGATTATCTAATTGATTTTTTTCTTAAATCCATGCAAATTTGAATTAAAATGTATCCAAATTTGGAGGATCTTGATTCAGAAATGATTTCAAATGTAGAAAACATTCCTCCATTTCAAGAACATTAGAACCTCTTATCAGGAGAAACATATCACAAGCAGTTGGAAGATGAAAATGGACAACCTCTTTGCCTTTCCAATTGGAACATGGCATCTTCCAGCTGCAATCCTGGATCAACGATGGTAATAATTGTTACACTGAAATTTGTCACCATGACTATCTGCAGTTAATATGGCTCCATCAATAGTCATATTATCCTCCTTGTCAAGCCTTTTACCTCTGCTCTCCATGTCAAACTTCAAAAAAGAGAGAAAGTCATTAAAAAACATGTTTATCTCTGGGTACGCAGGTTCTCTCTACCTTGCCTGCATGTACGCATCCCCATATCATTGTACCTGCATACTTGTACGCTCTGTAAGCCAAGGGATGGGTGCGTACTCCTGTAAAGGTCAAAAGGCGCGAGTTTCATCTTAAAAAAGTTACTTGTGGTCACTTATATAGCTTTCTAGAAGAATGTTTGACATGTATTGAGCGCCTCCAGATGGTTCATGCATCCCTATGATAGAGGAACTTATCCCATCAAGAGAGGAGCTACCCCATCCAAAAGAGGGAGTATCCCATTGATGTTGGAACTGAATAACTTCCTCTACAACACTATAAATACAGGCATTGGGCCAAGGGAGGGGAGGTTGAAAGCTGAACATTCCAAAGGGTAGATGCTGCTGGAATTAGGACTTTCATTGTAAGCTTGTGAGGAGAGATTACCATCCTTTCTTGTTTCATTTGGAAGTGGGTGAGCTTGTCAAAGTAGAGGAAAACTCTTGCTGGACCCTGGGAGGAACTTGCACAACACCAAGGCTCAGGTTGTAATGGTTTCTTTTTTGTTTCCTTAATACAAATAAGTCCATTCTTCTCAATGATTTTGTTGTTAATGAATTGTTTCATGTACTTCTTGGTCTATGTGTTGAATATGTTTTGTTTTATGAGATATTCAGGTGTTATGTAATCGTTTGCTTGTTAGTGTATGCATGTTTTAAAGTGAAGGAGGAGCTCATCTGATCAGCAAGGCTGGACTGCTACAACAAGCGTTGGATTTGAGGTAGGATCGAACAACACTTGGTTTCTCATAGAATAATGTATGTTTAGAGAGGGATTGCTCTTGTTTGTCTTGTTTGTCACTAGAGAGTCTTAGACTCCTAGGGAGGTTAGGTTTGTCCGCAAAAATAACTCTTTCCGCATGACAAATTGGCGACTCCGCTGGGGAATCCATTGATGTGATTTATTTTTCCTTTGAGTATTACTTTGATCTGAAAAGAGTCTTGTTTCTTTTGTTTTTTGGTTGCTTGACTGTGTTTTTGGGTGGCTTAGCTTAGGGTCGAGTTAGAACTTAGGTTTTCTTTATTTTACAGTAGTACGCACCCTCTGCGTTAGACACAGTGTGTACTTGTATGCGCTGTATCTGTGTACACAAAGTGTGCACGCACCTGGTTAAACAGGTTGCCTGCGTACCCTGTTAAAATTGAGAAAATTCCCTTTTTTTATCACTTTTTCCTTTTAGATTTTGTTTTTCTTAGTCTTTACTACCCAGGTTGACTGTCAAAAATCTTCACTTGCACTGGTTCCATTAGTGTCGAAAGTTTTAGTGAAATTCCTTGAGATTTTAGCCTTAGGGTTTTGATTTTTATATTG
>APFE031698427.1:0-10514 GCA_000404065.3 Pinus taeda | reverse complement strand
TTCGGTGATATAAATTGGCAAATCATCTGGTGTTAAAAACCGAATCTCCTCTCCAATCGGGGCCTCATCATTTTCTGATTCAGTGCCATGAACATAGTTCTGCTGTAATGGTGTTTTGACTTGATGTTCAGCTGATGGATCTTGAGCTCTTTGATCCTATTGCTTGATTCTAAATTGTGGTTGCTGCTGACCACGAAAATTTGGATTTCTAACTTGTGTCTCGGGCTTATCTGCAATGGTAAATCTATCAAACATCTTCTCAATCGTATGGAGCAAATGATTTGAAGTGGAAGCTTGTTCTTTTATAGTCATCTTCTTCTTGGTCTTTGTTCTAGCTCTCTTAGCCAACAAATTTGGTTCAACACTTACTGTACTGCAATTTTCTGCATGTCCTCCAATGTAGCCGAGTCTCTTTCTCTCAACTAATATGCCATATTAGGATCAAAACCATCAGGAAATTTGATCAAAGCCAACCCCATAGCTGGCTTGATGTCAGCCGGAATGGCATTATAAACAGTATTGAATCTAACACAGTAATATTGGACACTTTCACCGACATTTCTCTTTATGTTCTCATACTTGAAAAGGATTTGAAGTGGATTTTTCTTTACCTCCCAGCAATCTAGAAATTGTCTTTAAAGTGCTTCCAATGAATTGATTGTTCCAGTTGGCAATGCTCTGAACCACTTTCTCACTTCAACTCCAAACGTTTGCACACATAGTCTCATTGTTACATTTTCTGCATCAATCTCATGGAGACCAAATAAATCACTCATCTGATCAACATGTTGTTGTGTTGTGACACCTTGAGAAGCATCAAACAATGCGATCTTGCTTTGATAATCAGCGGGCATGTTATCCAAGTTCTGTGGCAAAACAAGAGGTGCATATTTGACAGCCATTACTTGAGGTGCATATTTGACAGCCTGAAGTCGAATTTTCGAGTCTAATTTAGCTTCGTTTGAACATCTACGTCTTGTACACAACCCGATCACTCAATAAATTTCAACACAAATAAATACATTCGGCGCTAAGATATTCAATCATGGGGATCGATTCACAATGAATTTGGAATTTAATAGGAGAATTTATCCAACAAACTTAACCGATTTCTGCATTTAACAATTATAATATCAATCCATTTAACAGAACAACGCTTTCAACTCAATGTAACAAAATACAATCTTGAAAGTTGTATTCATTCTGAAAACTATGTTCTTATACTGGAATGAGTTAAAAGTCTGCGCCCTTCATACAATCACACCATAATCCATTCATATCTAAAATCCATCTAATCGATTGTAACATTCTAGCAAACAGATGTTTGACCTTTATTAATCAAATCTTCGATCTATCACCCAATTCACAATATTCTACGGGTTTATAACTATGATACCAGATATCCAATATCTAAAAATTGATTTCAGTGTTGCCTTTGAAGGTTCATCAACTAATATTCGTAATCCTTGCCTATAATGTTCCCATATTACAATTTATTCATGCACCCACCATTATCATTCCACAAGGATTAATGCACTAATTAAGCAGCAAATACCAGCAAATTCACTCTTAACACAGTAATTGACCCATACATGAAATGTCCAAAATAAGGTGCATAACTCAAAATCACACTTTCATAAAAATGAACATACTTACAAACTTATCTTCTTGGCCAGATATTCAACATTTAGGCCCTTACAATTTGCCAAGAGGATTTCAAGCTTTGGCTGTCCAAACTTCACTTTCTCCTCCCTATTCTATCCAATCTAACCTAATCTGCCTTTGAGGCTCACAAATTTATACAATTTGAATTGAACCAATTCTAGTTCATATCCCTTTAATCCCTCAAGAAAACCCCCAAAGATCTTAACAAATCCTAAAATCACTCTTCAATCCTAAGGATCCTCTCTCACCCAAAATTAATTAAACTAATTTCTCAATTAAAATCTCTCATCCCTTTACATCCTCAACTGACCAAATTCTCTCATATTTGAGAATTATTTACAAAGTCCTCATTTTTAGAATTTATCTTGTATTTTATTTTAAAATACCAAATTAATTAATAAAACAATTAAAATTTCACACCCCCCTTTATTACATAAATAAAAAATGAAAGTTGGCCTTGATGCTCCTGCATCAGACTCCCAAATTTGAAATTAATCATGATCGCCTGATTCAATCAATCAATTTATTTATGGACTTTATCCTACTCAACACTTATTAAGGAATCTTAGGAATTTTAGTTTTACACAATTTGAATACAAGTAGGACTCTTTAAACATTAATGAATTCAACTAAATTTTATTCACAGAGCTTACTGAAGCCAACTACTTTTCGAAATGTGCTAGATTTGATGATGTGTCTCACTGCCATGCGGATGTTGACTTGCTGACCTTGACCTCGACCAAGTCAAATTTCAAAATTTCTGCAACAAATCTGGATAGGAAAAATTATATAAAATAGGCCTCCAAGGTAAGTGCATATATTCCAAACCCTACTATCTATGTGAGAACTGAGAGAGTTGTTTATATATGAGCTCATACAAAACAAAATCCTCCTTCATATGTCCAAAATTCCTTCAAATTTAGTCAGAAAGTGATATTGAAGTTGACAACTAAAACAATCATTTAAAGAATTTACGTATCAAATTTTGGTACAAAATTTCAAGAAACACATTTACGTTAGTTATTTGATCTTTATGACAGTGATGAATTCTTCAGTAATACTTATTAGCTAAACACATGCCATTAGAACTCCTTTAACTAAATTTTTTCCTTGCATTTTCCTCAATGATAAGCTACAAGAGTTTCATAGGAAATCTACAGCTTAACTTTGGGGAGTTGCTATGGAATTTGAATTTTATGAGTTTTTATTTTCTTATGATTTCTTCTGCCTTTACATGTAAAATATTTTTGGGTGACCATTAAAAATTTTGAAAAATTCTCTTTGGGGTAAACCCTGGAAATGTCAGCGGTTGATGAGCATCATAAAAGGGAAATTATATGGGCTCATTTTACCTCCTAACCTAGTCAAATCAACTATTCTCTTAGCTTATTGTATGATTTTGTAATTATATTTATGATTATAGAGTGAGTTGAGTTAGTTATGTTGCCATGTGGTCTAATATGTGTTTAATGTAGATTATTGATGAATTTTGTGGTCAAAGTCAAGGATCCAGTGGACAAATGGTAGCAATAACTCAAAGTTGATAAAGGAGAGGAATTATACAAGGGAAGCCCCCTCATTTATTACTCCCCACTTGGAATTCCCCTTCATTCAACTCAGAGTAAAAGCAGCCAAGTCATGCATTAGAAGGCAGTAGAGCAAGTGGAGGATGACTAATGATTATCTCGAGTTTTGGGAGCCAAGCCTCCCTGATTTCAAGGAAGTTGTTGTTAGCTTCATTTGTATAAGCAAAGAGGCCTAGGGCCTCACTAGGGTCAGATTTTTGTTGGATTGTTGCTGCAGTTTTTCTTATGTAAACTCTTCTTAACTTCAAGCTTATTATCTTGACAGTTCATGTAATCTTGTTGTTGTTTTGAGAATAAAGATGGAATCCTTTTTGAGTTATCACTAAGTTACCTCAGAGGGCTAAAGCTCTTGGGTTAGGGTCCAATCCAAGTAGCTGAGCTACTCTTTACTTATATTTGTATGTTTCATTTCAGTCTATAGATTAGCTTGTTGTTAGATGCATTTTTTTATGGATAAGAATAGGTTGCTTTTGATGATTTAGTAGGTTGCTTCCATTTGTGCTTTATATAGCAGATTAAGTAGTGATAAAGAAAATATTCAAAAGGATAGCAATAGTTCCTTGGCCTCTCTTCCTCCATTTGGGACAATGATTTGAGGCAAAAACCCTCTTGTTGCCCCAAAAACACAGATCTTCGTCATTCATAGGACTTCTAGTGTTTGCAGCTTTCTAGTTGCTTCATAGTCTAGTTTAGCTTTGCTTCATAACTTCTTCATCATGCTCATTTCCTTATTTTCAATAGTCTTCATTCATGCTTTATTTCCCTACAATGGTTATCAACATTTCCTTTCATAGATCATAGTTTACTTGATGCAAAAACTTTGGTTTTCTAGATGCACTTATTTCCTTGCTTTCTTAATCTCATTAGTTGACTGTTAGTTGTTTATGCAGTAGATATCTTCTAGCAGCAAGCCAAACCATCGACCTTCTGATCCTCCATCTGATCCATGTCGTAGAAGTTGCCCAAGTCTCCCCTCAATTCTACCTTAGTTTACTACATTTTCCATAGAATTTCTTCTTCCCTCCTTGAGCAAATCCAATCATCTTTCTCTCTCCTAATCATTTTTAGTAGACCCTAGGTGCCTAAACCTTCACTCCAACCTCCATCTACCTTATCCACCCACTCTCACAACTCCAAAATAGAGAAAACTGCTCTCGGCCTCCTCTTGTAGGCCTGTTATAGAATGTTGTTTTCCCTCCTATAGATTTCCAGTGTCCTCCTATAGATTCTCCTGTAGGCTTTCTTTTGCATGTCGAGTTTGGACAAATCCTCCAGAGGCCACTTAAGACCTCCTAGGACCCATACACACCATCCTACATCCTCTCAGGTCCCAAAACCACCCTCCAATGCCACCCATTCTCTCCCACATTCACAAACAATAAATTACATGTATGACAAATTCACATAAAGATACATAAAAATCCAAAAAGATGATTTTTGGTCATTTGCTTCAATAAATATTTTAGTTAGATGTTGTTCACTTGAATAGGTAATGGAATTCTTTCCATGGTTTTCATAGTGCTTTCTACAAAATTAGGATTAGTTGGTTAATTAGGATCTCCTTGGTTTGCTTTACATTTCAGTCTTCCTTTCTGCAAGTAGAATAGCATCTATAGAGTAATTTTTCTTTTTCCTTTCATCACATATAGAACTTCTTCTGGAATCCATAGAAGTTGGCATGAGCTTCTACTGATCTTGCGCTGACTGACCAAGTGACAACCTATAGTAAGAACTAGTACTTGTGCATACACCACCGTCACTTCCAAGTTTGTTACGAACTACTCGGTTGATAAGAGTAAAGTAGGCAACCCAGGAGTTGCAACATTATTACTGCAATATTGTTGCTCATCACTTTTTGGCATCATTGCAAGGGAAGCATCAAAGTATTCTGTCGTTACTGCTTTCTTCTATTTTTCTTGCAACATTATGCTAATAGTTTATTTCAGCAAAATTAGAATAGTGATTTCCTTTCTTTCAGTTCTTCATTTCATTGCCTTCCTCTTCAATTCTGTAAATTTCATTTCAGCAAGTTCATTTCAGTTAGTTGAAAATTGTTTTGTTCAATCAATTTTAGTTTTGCAGGTACTATCAGTGTGGGGAAAAAGAAACAAAAACCAACCAAAAATATTTCCTTTCATGAATCATAGGAATAGAGATAATTTAGGAAAAAAAATTCCCAACACCCCCACTCACCCCCACTGCTTCACACAGCCAACCTTCTCTCTTCTTTGGTGGTTGCGATCAAGAAGAACCCTTAGGAGAACAACCAGACATATTTGAAGAACATATAGGGGAAGAAGAAGAAGAAAAAGAAGAAGGCATTCCTTTAGAGCTAATGAATGGACACAGAAATGCTAGGTGGAAAGGATAAACAATAGAGGTTACCTTCCCCATTCGAGAGAACAATGGGGACACCAAAATGAAGAATATAAGCCCTTCCTCCCTACCTCATTTCCATGGTCTGAATACAGAAGATCCTGACACCTTCTTGTTTGATTTTGTTGTTATCTATTGAACCTATGACTATACAGAATATGAGCAAAAATTGAAATTGTTCCCTTCTACTCTCAAGGATACACCATTGTGTTGGTTCATGGGATTATCTAGCAATAGTATCAAAACATGGGCTCAGATACAACAAGTCTTTAACAACAATTATTGAGATTATTGTAGGTCAAAAGATGCTAAAGAAGAAATTTTCCGAATGACCATAGGAAGAGATGAGTCCCTGGAAGACTATGAGGAGAGGTTCCAACTCAGTTACAAAAGGGTTGGTTGTACACTTGACCCTGAGTCTCTGGAGATGGTCCTACTCAAGGGAATTTGGGAAGAAATTTTAGACACCCTCGATCTACTGGCCGGGGGAGACATCTACCAACTATCCTATGAAGACATAAATACTATTTTTAGAAACCATTCTAGAGCAGCCAGAAGTAAAGGTAGAGGGAGTCAACCCATAACCAATACCTCTTCCTCTTACTCGTCCATTAAGGGAGAAATTAGAAACATGATGCAAGACTTCAAGAGTGAGATGTTGCAGACGCTTGCCATGGAAATGGATACCTTGCATATCAAAAGGAAAGAAGAGGAAGTAGAGAGGGCTTTGGCCATCTTTTTCCCTAGATGCACCAGAAGGCATCCTAGGGATGAATGCCCATTGAACTCTATAGAGGTTTGTTCAGTTTGTGAAGAAAACCATTCTACCCATAAGTTGTCTTCCTTGCCCGAACTTAAAGTTGTATATCAAGGGGCTAAGGGAGTCACTGAAAAACTCTATTACATAAAACAAGAAAAGCCGCATGGACCTAGACCATACCAGCAGGGGATGCAAGGGACATCCCAAACATACTACAACCCCAACCCAGTCACTTCCATACCTTCTTGGGGTCCCCCTACTCATCCTTCATGGTCCATGCCTCTTCCTTGGTCCTTCGCATCTCAATATCATGCCCAACCAACCAACCATTCATTTCAATCCTATACAACTCCCTTCTCGCTCTTTTACCTCTACCACCTACCAAACCACAACTGTTACCTCTTGTTCCTCCAAACCAACCCCAAATGCCTTCTCAACCGAACCTAAAACCAAACAACAAATAGGCTCAACAAGTTTATAGTGGGGAACCATCATGCCCAATTTATGATATGGAGATTCAGGAAATTAACTTACGATCAGGGTAATTTCTCCCAGATAGTCAACCTCTACCCAGGGAGGTTGAGGAAGATAAAGAGGGAAGTGAACCAAAAGAAATTCCACCCTTTCCTGAAAGACTATCTGTGACAGTTCATCCTAACCTAGAAGAAACTGAACTCATGGGGGAATTAAAACATTTACATGTGAAGATACCACTTCTCCAAGCCATAAAAGATGTGCCTATCTACAATAGGTTGATCAAAGAGAAGTGCTTCAGGCATCTAGGAAGGTGCAAGAGAGATGCCCCAACCATCAATGTCATAGGAAAACTGTCAGACCTGATGTTGTGGCAGGCAATTTGTCCAAGTTATCTAGACCCTGGAAGCCTAGTAGTTCATGTCCACATCAATGGCACCATGACCCCACGCACTTTGATTGATCTGGGAGCTGCCATTAATGTGATGAAAAAGGACACAATTCTCAAACTCAACCTCCCAGGTTCCTTGAGAAAAACCACAACTATGCTATAGTTAGCAAACCGCTCCACCGTGACCCCTGAGGGGATTATGGAATTGCCATGGGGGGGAAACAGCAAGATGAGGATGATATAATTGAAAATTTGATTCAGAATCCACCTCCCAGTGTATCACCCTTGGAGGACATTGTAAGAGAAATCCAAAACAATCCCTCAACTGATCTCTGTGTGGCTGACTCCACTTCTCTTTGTATTGAGAATATAGAGTTTGGTCCAGAAAGAACCTTGAAAATCAATCCATCCCTATCCACTTCCCACGAGAAGGAACTGTGTAGCCTATTGAGAAATCACTTAGATGCCTTTGCCTAGAGTTATAAGGAGATGAAGGGAGTGCACCATTCAGTCTGTAATCATCATATATACATCAAGGAGGGTTGCAAGCGAGTCAGTTAGCCTCAAAGGAGGATGAATCCAACACTTAACGATATTGTTAAGGAAGAACTGCAGAAATTGCTTGATGAAGGGTTCATCTATCCCATCTCTAACAGTGAATGAGTCTCTCCTTTGGTGCTAGTGCCAAAGAAAAATGGTAAGTGAAGAATCTATGTATACTATCGAGAATTGAACAAAGCTACTAAAAAGGACCATTTCCCTTTACTTTTCATACATCAAGTGTTAGATCGTCTAGCAGGGAGAAGGTTTTTCTCTTTCCTAGATGGGTTTAGCAGGTACAATCAAATTCAAATAAGCTCGGAAGACCAAGATAAGATCACTTTCACTTGTCCATGGGGTAACTTTGCATACCAGGTCCTTCATTTTGGTTTTTGTAACTCTCCAACCACTTTCCAAAGAGCGGTATTAAGTATATTTTCTGAATTAGTTCATGATGTAGTAGATATATACATGGATGACTTTACTCCTTAAGGCTCTGACTTTCAAGAAGCTTTGTCTAACCTAGGAAGAGTTCTAGATAAGTGTATTTAGATGAACCTATCCCTCAGTCTCGAAAAATGTGAATTTTTGATGACTGAAGGGACCATTCTAGGTCATGCAATATCTCAACAAGGACTGCAGGTGGACCCCAACAAAATTGCCATCATCCAAAGGGTCCCACCTACTCAAAAGGTGAGAGATGTCAGAAGTTTCCTAGGTTTAGATGGGTATTACCAGAGATTCATTAAAGATTTTAGCAACCTAACCTCTCCTTTTTTTGGCCTTTTAGGTAAAGATGTCGAGTTTATATGGTTGGAAAACTATCAAGAAGCCCTAGATACCTTGAAAAGAAAACTCGTGACTGCCCGAACCTTGAGAGGCCAAAACTAGGCCCTGCCTTTCCACATCCACAAAAATTCATTGAACAAAGAAATAGAAGCAACCTTGGGACAAATTGATGAAATGCTACCTTATGCCATATACTTTAGAAGAAAAACTTGTCAAAGATGGAGCTAAACTATATAGTCATTGAAAAGGAATTCCTAGATGTAGTGCACTCCTTAAACAAATTCAAACATTATATCATAGCCTATGAAACCTTTGTGGATAATGATCATGCTGCAATTAGATATTTAATTAACAAACCAGATGTAAATGCCCGCATTATTATATGGTTGCTTTTATTGTAGCAGTTTGCTTTGACCATTGTTGATAAGCCTCATAACGAAAACGTTGTTGCTAACTTTTTGTCTAGAGTAAATTTTCCTACAGGTGCAAAAGGAATGGTGGATGATCAAATGTCAGATGAACACCTATTTGGTATCTCAATACTCTCTCCATGGTTTGCTGATATAGAAAATTAGTTGGTTTCAACATAGTTCCTACCACACTTATCCTTAAAAGAAAAGAGTAAGATAGTAAGGAAAAACACCCCTTTCACCTGGATTGGGGGCAATCTCTTCAAACTTGGCCCAGATCAAACCTTGAGAAGATGTATCAAGGAGGAGAAATTTTTTGACATCCTCCTGACATGTCATGATGGGCTTTGTGGAGGTCATTTTTTAGCAAAAAGAACTACCTTCAAGATACTGCAAGTAGTCTACTATTGGCCAACTCTTCACCAAGATGTGAGGAGATACACTAGCCAGTGTGATCAGTGTTAAAGGATGGGGAAACCTACTCTGAAGGATGTAATTCCCATGCAACCTCAAGTGACCTTTGAGCCATTTGAGAAGTGGGGCATGGAATTTGTGGGACCTATCAGCCCTCCTTTAATGAAGAAGCAATACATCGTTGTGTTCACCGATTACCTGAAAAAGTGGGCAGAGATAGAAGCAATAAAAGTAGCAGCAAAGGAAAAAGTAGCTCAATTTTTACGAGAGAACATATTCCACTAGTTCAGGTATCCAAGAGAGTTGGTCACAGATCAAGGTAGCTAGTTCACTTCCAATTTGATTGAAGACCTGCCCACACATCATAAAATCAAGCATAGGACTTCCACTCCTTGCTATCCACAAGCCAATGGGCAGGTGGAGGTCACTAATAGAGGACTGGAAGGAATCCTGACAAAGGTAGTCAGTAGCAGCAAGAAAGACTAGGAAAATAGATTAGTTGAGGCCACTTGGGCCTGCAATAAAACTTGGAATACCACTATAGGGTTCACACACTATTAGCTGGTCTATGGGAAGAAGGCTTTGTTGTCAATAGAATTTGAATTCAATACCTTGAGGATGGTGGCTTAGTTAGATCAAGACCTCAGCCATGCACAGAAACAAATATTACTCCAGCTAAATGGATTGGATGAACACCGAATATAGGCCCTTCTCCATATAGAGGTACTTCAACTTCAAAGAAAGATATGGAATGACAAAAAAATCAAGGAGAAGAAATTTCAAGAGGGAGATTGGGCACTACTCTATGATTTAAGCTACAAATATTTCAAGGGAAAGTTGAGGACAAGATGGTTGGGACCCTACACTATGGAGAAATGCAATGACCATGGTTCAACTCTGATCATAAACATTAATGATGAAGCCATCCCCATGCTTGTCAATGGACATTGGTTGAAAGTCTACAAGAAACCCATCTCCAAGTGAGAGTTCATTAAAGATCTGAATAAAACAATGATGGCAATGAAGTATGTCTTAGCCTCCATTTCACCCATTCACTAAATAAAAGGAAAAAAAAACAAAAAAAAATAATAATGACTCAAGTGAAAACC
>APFE031698426.1:89509-119550 GCA_000404065.3 Pinus taeda | reverse complement strand
TCAAGCAAGCTCCTCGGGCTTGGTATGCCAAAATGGATAGCTTTCTTTTAGAATCTGGCTTTCCTAGGTGTTATTCTAACAATACTGTCTACACCAAGAAAGTGGGCAACTCTCTTATCATCCTTGTTCTTTATGTTGATGATCTTATTCTTACTGGTAGTGATCCCAACCTTATAAACCATGTGAAGTCCAGCCTTAAAAAGAAATTTGAAATGACAGACTTAGGACACTTACACTTTTTTCTCGGTCTTCAAGTCTTGCAATCCAAGGAGGGTATTTCCCTTTCCCAGTCCAAGTATGCTTGTGATATTCTTCGTCATTTTCACATGGAAGATTGTAAGCCAGCTCCTTCTTCCTTTCAGTCTGGAGTCAAACTTTCAGTCTCTTGTACTTCTCCTGAAGTTGATGCTACCTTATACCGTCAACTTGTAGGAAAACTCTTGTATTTAACCCATACTCGTCCTGACCTTTCCTTTGCTGTTGGCCTTGTTGCTCGTTTTATGCAAAACCCCCGTGAAAGTCATTGGAAAGCAGCTAATAGAATACTTAGTTATGTTCGAGGTACAATACAGTTTGGGATTCATTACAGTGCCAAAGCAGCTCCTCTATTAGTTGGTTTCACTGATTCTGATTGGGCTGGTGACCCTGATGATCGGAAGTCTACTGCCGATTATGTCTTCACTCTTGGTTCAGGACCTATTACATGGGATTATAAGAAACACGCTGCCATTTCTCTTTCGTCAGCAGAAGCAGAGTATCGTGGTGCCGTGGAAGCTAGTAAGGAAGCCTTGTGGCTTCGTCAGATCCTATCAGAATTTGGCTTTGAGCAGCAGCATCCGACTACACTTTGGTGTGATAATCAAAGTGCCATTCAGCTTTGCAAAGATCCAGTTCAGCATCAGCGCAGCAAACACATTGAACTTCACATGCACTTCATCAGAAAGCTCATTCATGACCATGTTCTTGAAGTGCAATATTGTTCAACAGATGATCAGGTTGCAGACATCTTAACAAAGGCTCTCACAGAGGCGAAGTTCACTAAACTTCGATATATGCTTGGAGTTCAGGAAGTTGTCACTAAGGGGGGATAGGCTCTAGTGCCTCCTTCCTTCTCCTATTGTGTCTATTTGTAAATCCTTCAATCCTATCCCAAGTTGTTCTTAAGGGGGGATGTTAGGATATTCTGACACATAGGAAATAGTTGTTCAACTTGGTCTAGTATAGAGTTAGGTTAGAGTTAGGTAAAGTGTGTTTCTTTACCGTTGTACATTTTGTAACTTACAATCTGACGGTCACGATATGTAGTGATCCGACGGTTCATTCTCTCCTCGATATTACCGACACTTGATCCGTGGCTTGACACCCGATTGGTCCATGAATTCTATTTAAAGCGCATGGAGGGTCATTTGTAGGTTAACCGTTCACGAGAGAAGCTTATGTAAATTTTCATTCTTTTATTAATAAATTTCCTGAAGTGGCCACGTTGGCTCAGGCCGTGGACTGTTTCCCTCTTTGAGGGTTTTAACCACATCCAAATACTGGTGTATTGATCTGTGATCTGTTTGTGAGCGGTGTCCTTTTGGTGTTCTGTCTAAGGAACTTACCCTGTAAATTCCTACACAAATTCCTTCAATCTTTAATTGTATGATTGCTCCCGAATGGACTATTGCCAAGCATATAGTTGCTCAATTGTTTCCATAACATGGCAGAGTCCTCCTCATCGGGGATGAGGGACTAATTTGGCCAATTATTTCATATAACCAGATAGAACTGCTAGATCTAGGTGTGGTTTTTTCCTACTCCCCCCTGTCAAGTGTTGGTATTGAAAGCCATGATGGATGATAATATTTGGGTGTCAGAACATATGCTAAGGCATGCAATGTAATGTTTAACATTTCCCTTCATTTTTCCACCTCTGAACAAATATAATTGTACATGGTGATATCTCTTGGCTCAACAATGTCTTTAATCTTCCCCAACATGTTATCCATCTGCTCATACACCCCCCCAATTATTGATCAATCTAACTCTGCAAGCTTGATGATATAATAATTTGGTTTGGTGAATTGAAAAACATATTTAATCTATGACCAAAAGTAATTGTCAAGAATATTGTCCTTGACTACATTAGCACCATATCTATCAGTGTTAATGCCATCTTATGATTCACATGTCACCATATTAGTTAAAATTTGTCTCATCTTCACTAGCTGCCTAAAGGTGAGGTAATAACTTGCAAATATTGTTTTTGAAATTTTAAGCAACTGTAACTTGGAGTAAGTGCCATAAAATTAGTTTACCATTGTATGCCTTGCAACAAATTTAATAAATTGTTTTCCTTTCTTGTAAATCTCAATAATCCATCCATATTCTTTATTCTTCACAATATCATGCATCAAAAGGTTCAATGTATGCATGAACCAAAAGATTTGTGGATGAGTATGGTCAATAATTTTTCCTACTCCCTTACAATTTGCTGCATTATCAATGATCACTTGAACCACATTATTACGATTGACATCTTTGATTCTTTTCAATAGGAGATCTGCAATGTTTTGGGAAGTTTCATTGATGAGGAGGAGTCATGACTTGCAATAAACACTACACCGCTAGCAGAAACACCAAGAACATTTATCAAATGTTGGTTTCTAAAATTTCCCAAACATCTGATACAATGGATACCCCAAAATCCACCCACTCATTTGTAAAATGTGTTAAATCTCTTTGAACTTTTTTTTTCTCTTTATAGTAACATAATTCTAGCTTTCTCATAGTTGGGGCTCTTGTATCCTTTTGGGACTTCATTGATGGCCTTAACCATATCATGCCAATAAGGACCACAAGCACAAAGAAATCGAACCAAATTTCCATCCATGTCATCCCTCCCAACAACATTTAGGAAATCTACTATTGTTCGTATATTTTCAGAGGTTGCATAAGTACCATGAGTAGATGAGCTACCAAATTTAGAGGTTGTGGTCCCACTTGATTCAAATTAATTTTTTTTTTTCTTGTTTTTTTTTTTGGTGCAACATCCTCTATTTGGACATATTTTCTCCTTTGTTCCATTGAAACCTTAGGGAAAATTGAGATCCCTACGAAACCTTTTTTCCATCACTGTCTAATATCCCACAAAGATGCCTCCTCACACGGGTATATGAACCGCTATATGGTTTTCTTCCATGACAACCATGAGGGCACACAAACTTGTAGCTTCCACCAACTCTTCCCCCCTCAAGTTCTGTCACATTTAATTCCACAAGGGTGTCAATGCGACTTTTCCCTCTCGCATTTCAACGTCCTCTTCATCTCCTTCCTCTCTAAGCAATTCCTCCTCATCATACATTGGTTCACTCATATGGGGACCACTATCCTCTTCTTCTTCTTCCCTTTTGTTCCTACTCCCCACCACCATCATGAAAAAAAGTGGAATGATACATATAAGTAAAAAAACCACCATTTTGGAATATAAATATACATGGACAACCTGCAATGAAATGAGCAAGAAGAAAGAATGGGAATGAGTATGAGAGGGAGGAGAAAAAATACAAACAAAAATGAAAAAAATGAGGGAGTTTTGGGTTTTCACTTACCTATTTAGATCTTGTAGATGGAAACCCTTCTTTACTTCTTGAAGCTCCTCTTCCTTCACTTCTCTTATCTTCTCCTTCACTCCTCCAAGCTATCTACAAACCTTTTTTCTCCAAGCTCTCTTCTCCTCTCTTCTTTGAGCTCTCCAAATATGCAAGAACGAGGAAATGATAGGGGGTAAATGCCTTTTAAACACATCCTCTCCTTTCCCTAACTCACTACAAATGCATTTTAACCCACCTCAACCAAAATTACGTAAAAAAATAAGTTTAAAAAACATATGAAATTTGGCTCCCAGCAAAACTGTCTGCCTGCCTCTAAATCCACTTGTGATCCATGGCAGATCTACACCTGAACCTCGACAGATACATGGACGATCATTTTCGGATCTGTAGATCGAGCAACCAGAACCATGGATCGAGCCCATGTGGATTCAATTTTTCGGGAATCACTAAAAAATGGCGGAACCGCAAATCTGATTTTTGGATCCACGGTTCCACTGAAGGATTATTGACATATTCATATGGGATGCAGTTCTGCCTCCATATTGGGGGGGGGGGGGTCCCTCAAAATTGATATAGACAATTAAATTTAAATATAATATAGTTAGTTAAATTTAAATAATATAATATATATATATAATATATATATATATATTATATATAGACATTATTAAATAAGTGTATATATTAGGGATCTATAAAGTAAAATAGAAATATATTATATTTTTTATTATTAAATCTCATGCTAATAAATATTGTGGAACATTGATAAAAATAAAGTAATATTAAAAAATTGTCTATATGGTACTTTTTTATTAATTTCTTGATTTTTCCCTAGGAGCCATTTTTAGGTTGAAATTTCCTCTAATGTGACAAATGACACTTATTCCAGAGCCTCGCCCCTGTCATCTTTCTCCAACACCGACCCAATTCCTATTGTGTAGAAGTTAGTTATATCCGACCAAATCTGATTTGAATCATAGGAGTCCGACGATTAATCCACCGATATCTCCTCTATTTGGAAAAATAGTGGGTTATAGTTTAATCCCTCAACTAACTTCCTCACACTACCACATCCACTCAACATAAATTATACTACCAACTTCGAACCCAAATCACCACAACACACATATGGGATAGTGAATCGAACTATAAAGTTCCCAAATTACTGAATCGATAACCGTAATAAATCTAAAGCTCAGTAACAATCTGTAGCCACTTGTCTCCAAAATGTAAATATCTGGCCCAAAGACTACCAAAAAGACTAGGAACATAAAGCCTCGATAGTAAAATTTTGCACAATGCGACTACATCAAATCTCTTGAGGCAACAACCAAAACCCCACCTCCAAGATATGAAGGTCGCTAGAAAACCTTGAAAAAATAGAAGACACCACCAAAGATAGAAAACAGGACCATTGGACCACAAACCACTGCAAAGATGAACCAATAAAATAGTTTCTGCCACCATTGAATTGAAATCCAAAGAAAAGTAGAGTAAACCCAAGTGCCACAAGAAACAAAACCTCTACCCTCAAGGAAAGCTCCAATTTGTTGCGTCTTCAAGAAAATCATACCTAACTCTCGAACACATGACCTATACTCTTAAGTAAACAAGGTTTCAATTGATTGCATCCTCGGGCAGACCATATGCAACTAAAAAACACAGTTGGAGTGATGGAGGACTTCCATAATCACATGTATACAACCTCCACCCTTGAGGAAATAAGGCTCTAATTTGTTAAACAGACATGGTCAGGAAGAACACATAGGAAAACAATAGGAAAGATAAATCATTCAGTACATTTTTTATTAACAAATTGATGTACATTTATAGTACAATATGGTGACCGTTGGGATTCACATCCCAAGGTCTCTTGGACTGCTTGTCCATTCGGCTTCCACGCTAACCCTTTAGGATTAGGTGTCCAACATTCCCCCCCTTAATCCGAAGGGTTATGTATGAGTCCAAGAAAAGAGCTGTAATACAAAATGTGCAATAATGCATGGCAGCACTAGGCTGAATGTGCTCTATGAAATGTTGGTAAAAAAAGGGCGGTGGTTTAAGGATAGCCACCAACACTGGAACGCTTAGTGCAGTTCCTGGAACTCTTCCAAAACTGGCAAGAAGCTGTAAGTCTTCTGCTAGAGGAAGTGATCCTATTGTTTTTAAAGAGGGAAACCTTCAACCGTAAAAGGGAGGCCTCACCCCACATAAAAGGTAAAACTTCAACCTGAAAAGGGAAGTCTCAACCTGTGATGGTTTAAGGATGACCAACAACTCTGGAATGCTTATGCAATTCCTGGAACTCTTCCAAAACTGGCAAGAAGCTGTAAGTCTTCTGCTAGAGGAAGTGTCCTCAATTTTGTCTCTGGAACTCTTCCAAAACTGGCAAGAAGCTGTAAGTCTTCTGCTAGAGGAAGTGTCCTCAATTTTGTCTCTGGAACTCTTCCAAAACTGGCAAGAAGCTGAAGTCTTCTGAGAGGAAGTGTCCCACATTGCCAACTGAAGGCATGTTCAGGCATCTTTGTCTCTGGCTACAACTCTGAAACTGATGTGGCAGGTTGTGGCTCAGGCTCGCTTGATGTGTCTTTGAAGCTTGTAGATGACCATCATTTCCCCCCCTGTCAGATGCAAGGTGAGAAGATGGAGAGAACTCAACTGCAAGACTGTTCAATACTCTGGAACAAGTTCTGACATGTGTCTGGAATATCTTCTTAGCTGTTGATGCCCATTGCCAAGAAGCGATCCATCCAAGATGAATCTTTGTTCTTGCAGGACGTTTGTTGCTGAAGCATCTGTGTGAAGAATGGCTGGTTTTATGGCAGTCCTTACATGGATGAAGATCAAAACAGTGATCGTTCAGATGGCCAACTCGATCACAGTGTTGGCATTTCACGATCTGTTGTTGTTGTTGCTTTTGTGGAAGAGGAGCAGAGTTTGGAACAGCTGTAGCTGAACTGTCATGAGGAGTAGGTGAACTGTCATAAATGAAACCAACACTCTGAAACTGAATGGGCTTGGCATAGTCTGGAATATGAAAGGACAAGTCCTTGTCATATCCAAGACCGGTTCTGTGCTTGTTGTGGACAAGCTATTCCAAGTGTCTGAATGATGAGGCTTGGGAAGTGTAGACATTAGTTTCTGCATTCTTCTGTACAACTGCTGCTTTATTTGAATGAACAGGAACATTTATTGAACTTGCTGTTTATGGGAGTCTGTTTCAATCTTCTGAACAGAAACAGGTTCAGAAAGATTGACTCCATTGTTGTAGTTCTTCTTGCTGTAGCTTTGTCTCAAGCTGCAAAAACTCAATATTTTCCTGTACATTATGCAGGCATGTCTGAATGTCATAGAGAGTGTCTTTCCTTATTTGCACTGTGTTGTGAGCCGTTGATACGATTAGAGTTCTCAATAACTCCAATAATCGATGAATTTTTGTCATTATTTAAACAAATCAAGTCAACAAATGATCCCAAATGTACTTGTAAAGGCAAATTGCAATATTCTTCAAAATTAAAAGTGCCCGATGATAAGAGGGAAATCTTGAAAATTGATTCTCCTTTATGTTCGGTTGTCAAATAAATTCCTCTATTGTATGCCAACAAACAATAAGTACCATGAAATTAAGAATAGGATGGTCCAAAACATCAAGGTATGCATTCTTGTCAAATGCAGAAACAGCAACCACAATGAACCTTACGACAAAGCATATAGCTGTAACAAAGCCAACCTCATTTAGTTTCTTTCTCCGGCCTTTTGATTCAATTGGGAAACGCCTAAGCATAAAGAAAAGCCTTCCACCATAAAATAAGAAAACCAGCGCAGCAAAGAGTGATACAATTGCAAAGAACAGTTTTGCAACTGCCTCAGATGCACTGTTATCTTCTACCCCAAGGTATATCCAGATGCATGCCTGTATAAAATATATACCACCATTGATTATGTAGTAGGCAGGCCGAAGACTATCTGTAGAAAGGCTTCTTGCCTGATAATAAATCTCAGCCCAAAACAACACAAGTAATGTATATGTAGAAAAGAACACAAGACCAGGAAGATCTAGCAGAAATGATATGTGTTGTTGGGGTCTCTTAGGAATAGGAAAGACCGCAACCTTCTATTCAAGAATCCCTGATTATTTCATTTTCGGTTCCCACACAACTGTCACTAGAACGCTTAATGTCAGCAAATTGGAGCAGAGTGGTGGCAATTATTAATGTCAGCAAATTGCCAGAATGTGCAGGAGCGTTAGGTTTCCTTGGGAAAAATGCCCAAGTCAGAATAGGAATTCTGAGATTTCGTTTTAAATCAAAACCAGAGTTACAAATTAAAACCAGCCACTGTCAGTATTTCTATACCAGTCTTTTTGCACTGCAAATAACCTATATTTCTATTTGTTCCCTGCACCTTCTGGAACGTCAAATTCTAAGGTGGAGCTTAAAAATTCAGAGAAGCATATGGAGCATCCCGTAGCTGTTGAAAGTCCGGCGAGGGAGGCGGCTTCTGAGGTTTCAAAAGAGCCTGAAATTCAAAGTGGTTCGCCGGAAATTGTGCGAGACGAGTGCGCCCATGAAGGACATCTCAAAAACAAAAATTATCTCAAGGTCTAGAGCTCTGATCGGTCGGTGCACATAAAAATGTGTTTCGGCTTTCTCCGTTTTAAAATTACATGAACAACAACATAATTTAAAGGAACTTGTATTACTTACTTCCAATACTTTTCCGTCTTTCAATTTATTAACCCATTTCTTCGCATCTCCGGATTCGGATTCGGTGGCGGACCAGTCTTCCAAATTAGGTTTTGTGGGAGTCGTCCTTATATGTGGAGTAATTACGTTTTGTGGGAGGCGTCCTTATATAAACAAAACGTCATCGCAGTCTTTAAACAATGTTTAACACAGAGGCAACATATCGTTGCCTTTCTCCATACTTGACACCCAACCAATGACGAAGGGCCGATTGTTCAGAGGAGAGGAGTCTCCAACTCAACGATGTGATAAGCATGTGGTAGATTCTGTTCTTCAAAATATTGAGAAATATAACCGTATATTTGGTGGAGGCTCTGCTGGATTTCTCCAGAGGCTTCGGGACACACCACTTCTACTTCGCAGATTATTAAGGGAATCTCCAACATTCAATAAAGTCACCAATATTCAACGTATTCAACTTGAGTCTCCAGATATGGAGGCCGAAGGCACACTCCCATTACATAAGCTTCGATGGTGACATTTTATCTTTCTAGCAGGTCACTTTAGCAAACAGTCTCCAGAAATAGCAATCACGTCAACCATGAAAAATTTCCCAGGATGAAAGTGATTCCTCTAATGGTGTTTATCCAGGCCTTATTTTAGCGCAGAGATACCACAATGAGCGTTGAGCATTCAGAGAATCAACAAAGGTGTTTTTGTCAGGGAAATACGCAAATGGTCAGATAGATCGCTCGCTCTTTAGGGCAGAATATAAAAGAGAGATGGTTGCTGATAAAAATTCTGAGTAGCAGAGGGTATGGTATCAATTTTAATGAGTAGAGGGCAGAAGTGACACACAGAGAAATGATATAAAACCAGAGGCTCAAATTGAAGCAGGGCAGGAGTACGCCTGCTCTGATACCATGTTAAACAGACATGGTCAGGAAGAACAAATAGGAAAACAATAGGAAAGATAAATTATTCAGTACATTTTTTATTAACAAATTGATGTACATTTATAGTACAGTATGGTGACCGTTGGGATTCACATCCCAAGGTCTCTTGGACTGCTTGTCCATTCGGCTTCCACGCTAACCCTTTAGGATTAGGTGTCCAACATATTTGATTTCATCCTCAGGCAGACCAAACACAACCGAAACATAATTGGAGCGATGGAGGACGTATATAATCATTAGCATATTATCATAAAGATGATCATAACTGCTGAGCATTGGAGTGCAAGAAGGCTTGCAAGAAAAAACTGAAGAAATATAAGAGGATAAGGTTGGAGTGATGACGAACTTTCACAATCATGAGCATAAAAGAAAATAATTGTAAATATGATCATAGTCATCGAGCATTGGGATGCAAGGAGGCATATGAGACAAAAATGAAGAGACAAAAGTGGCTAGGGTTGGAGAGATGGAGGACTTCCATAATCATGATCATAGGAGAAAATAATTGTAAAAATGATCATGATCGTTGAGCATTAAGCCGGAAGGAGGCCTTCTAGGAAAAAATGAAGAAATAAAAGTGGCTAGGGTTGAAGTGATACATGAATTCAACAATCAAGAGGATGGGATAAAATAATCATAGATATGGTCATAGCCATGAAGCATTGGGCCTCAAGAAGGCCTACAAGCCAAAACTGAGAAAATAGAAATGGCTAGGGTAAAACCCAATAATCGTAGAGAATACCACAACCATTGAGCATTGGGCCAGGGAGGTCTACAAGCCAAAATTGAAAAAATAGAAGTGGTTAGGGTTGGGGCGATAGAGGATTTCCATAATCACACACATAGGAGAAAATAATCATAGATGTGTCCATATTTGTGGAGCATTGGTCTAGAAGGAAGTTTGCAAGTCAAAATTCAAAATGACTCCACCACTTCCATCCCTGGTACTAAGTATCTTCTTAATATTCCTTATTACTATCACACTTTGTTTATGGTATAGATATGTTTATCCTAACTCCCCCACGTGCCTTTTTGTTATAGTTAATGCATCTTTTTAAGAGGGCATAAACTTCACATCTAAAGTCCTTTTCCAATGCCATTTTTTAAAATAATTTAATTTTTGACATCTTTCTATTTAGAAAGTCATATTCAACGCTTAAAACCATATTATATGCATATTTTTACATGGCCACTCCAAGTAAAAGATGTACTAAGAAGTAAAGGACTTTACCAGATTACCTTGGGAAAAGAAAAATCCCCCACTGATGCTAATAAGAGAGCCAAATGGAATAATATGAATGATGAATCACGTAGATTAATCAGAATGTCCATTACTCCTAATTCAAAATTTTACATTCAAGGAATCAATGACTTAGATGGAGTTTTGAAAAAGTTGAAAAAGATATTTAGTGAACCTAAATTATTAGATCTCATCAACTTGAAATTCATATAATTAATTTAAGTCCTGGAAATTTCTCTTGCATTTGAAATTATTTATCTAAGTTCGAAACACTTAGATATTTGCTCGAAGAATACTATGGTGATCTAGAGGATGAATACAAGATATATATTATTCTTTTGAAGCTTGGTTCTACATATTTTGTTTTTGAATCTACATTGTATGCCACTAGATAAGCTTTGGGGACTGCATATACAAATCCTTCTCTTGAATCTTTTTTGACTATGTGATTAGAGAGAAAGACAAGCTCTTGCATATTGGAGTGATCAAAATTGAAAGTACATCTAACAAGGTCTTAGTGGCCCAATATAAAGATAAAAAAAAACATTCAAATAAGAAATGTCCTTGCAACAACAACGAAAATAAGGGCTGCAAACCCTCTTAGCCAACCTCTACTCCTAATGGTGATAAAGGACCAAATCAAAGAGGATGGATGATAACAAACATTGCAATTAGTATTGGAAATATTGTTTAAAATGGTTGTTATTGATGTAAAATACTATCCAAATGAAAAAGGAAATTACATATTAAAATAGTATATTCCAAGATCTTTCCAACAGTATATGGAACTCCCTATAATTCCATAGGAATGAGGAGTTATGAAATATTTTGTCAAGATGACTCAACCAAAGTACAAGCATGCCCCATTTGGATACCCTATCTTTCAAATAATTTTTACTCTAATTAACTAGCTCAAATGGGAGCATATGATACATTATTGGAAAGCTTATTCTAATACCTTTCCAACAATATATGAGACACTTTGTAACTCCTTAATTTTGAGGAGAAATGAAAAATTCAATATTCGTTATACGTTATGCCATTTGCACTAGTCAACATAACCGGTGAACAAGTTAGCCATAACCTAGCATCCAAATGCACTATAAATAGGTGTGAGAAGGATTATTTCTAAATACTCAACTCAAGAATTACGTTTTGTGTTTAGGAGACCAAAGGAGCAAGTCTGAAGTTCATACCTCATGAACAACGAAGAAGTGAAGTGAAACTGAGTTGAATAATCTTTTTGTGGAAGGGTTTTGGAACATCTTTTGAAGGGTTTTTGGAATTTTTCTTGGGAAGGGTTTCTAGTTTGTTTGAGGTATGTATTTGAAGGTATAATTTAGGTCTGGTTTGAATTCCAAGTATTAGTGTCTTGAAAGCCAAGTTCAGGCCTGATTTGAATTCCAAGTTCAGCCTTGATTTGAAGTCCAAGTTCTAGTGTATTGATGATTGAGTTCATGTTCAAGCCTGCAATTACTATAAGATGGTGCTTACTAATTATTGGTTGTCTTCACCTTCTTGATAGGTTGGTGCCTACAATTTTTGTAAGTTGGTGCTTATAGAAAATCAATGTCCTCGCAAGAGATTGTAATAAATTAAAGATTGCTTTCAAGTATTTCTTCTTCAAATTTTGATTTCCACTTTAATCTTTATGTTCATACATTGTGGATTCTTTGTTATGTGGTGTGAATTTAGTTTCAATATTAACCATTTTAGAAATTGTCAAAAATAATGAAATACTGATTCACCTCCCGCCTCTCAGTATTTCCAACAATTGGTATCAGAGAAGGCTTCTTCAAGAACAATGTAACAACTAGAAGAAGATCTTACAGGGGGGCGTGGTCGGTAGAGAATCATCAATCAAAATACCTTTCTTTGATGGAATAAATTATCTTTTTGAAGATAAGAATGAGAACACACTTGATGTCTCTTAGTGTTGAAGGTTTGCAGTCTATTATAGATGGATATAAAGTCCCATCCTTTACTCCAACTAATCAAGATGGGAGAAAGTCTTATATCTCCAATGCAAAAGATATTAAATCCATTTTAAGTGGTTTGTTAGATTTTGAATCTGTTAATGTTATTTAGTGTGAATCTACTAAAGATATGTGGGACAAGCTTGTAAACAACTATGAAGGAGATGATAAGGTAAAAAAGGCAAAGATTCTGACTTTTTTAAGACAATTTGAAAGCCTAAACGTGAATGATGAAGATGTTGCTACTTGTTTTCTTTGAGTGATGAAGTGGTTAATTCTCTCAAATGATTTGGTGAAGAAGTTAAAGAAACAATAGTTCTTCAAAAAAAAATTGAAGTCTCTTCCTCTACGTTTTGATGCCAAAGTCTTTTCCATAGAAGAATTAAGGGATTTGGAGAATCTAAATAATTTTTATCTATATGTATACAAAATGTTCAAATCAAGGATAGGTCTTGCCATGGTTGGGAAAGAAGATCCCCAAATTTCTTATGTTATGAGGAAACCATAACAACAAAAATAAAATAGTACATACCAACGATGGAAAGTTAAGTTTGGTGAGGACTTGAGCTTGCAAGTGCATACACTGGTATATCTTTGGGATTGTCCTTGGAGCCTGCACCATATATCAAAACCAATACCCATCCTTGTTTCTTTGCAATCCATTTGTAGAGTATCGGGAGAAGTTTCCCACTTTCTCCATTTGACCCATATGAGTTTTCATTTCCATCCTCTTAGACGCTTGATTGACGAAGTTATACAATATCAACATTTAGTATGCTAATGCAACTATGAGGTATGAAAATGTTTTATGTCACAAGTGCAACTGATGTCCATATCATGTATAAACTCTTTTAATTTAGCCCTAATTTCCTCATCTTTAACTTGAAGGCATTCATTCTTGACCTCTGCATCTAGAATCTGTAGAGAGTTACACACTACAAGAGATGTTGCATCGTGTAAAGCCTTTATTGGTTCTTTAGTTGCATGCTTTGCTTGAGTGCACAAAATAAGATGACGCTCTTTCTAGGTAGGATAGTGCATCATAAGGGCCAACAAAACCTAAAAGCTATTAAATAGGCACATAAGAGGAGAAGGGTGTCAAAGCTATAGAAAGGAGGGAGTGCCATATTGATGCATAGAGAGGCCAAAGTTGTAACCAATTTCCTTTCTTACAGCCATGACTGTCGAACTGGGTGCATGCTCCACTCATTTCTCTATATAATTTCCATAGGATTCTGTTAATCACCAAATACTCAGGGTGTCGCTGCATTGGAGGAACATGCATACTCACATTGAACCTTACCATTAGTATAACCTATTTGTGCACGAAGTGAGCTTGGTAATGGGTAGAAAATGGCCCCACCGTGTATGACGGTGGTATGATGTTCTCATTTCCCACAACATCATGTCCTATCGAACTGTCATTCACCTAATCGAGAATAGTGTGCATTTGCTTTTAATGGAAAATAAATAAAGGAAAACTCATGTTGTGCTAAAGAAATTATTTTACTCTCCATTCCCTATTTTTTTTTTTCAATGCCTAGTAATTTTCAAATATTTTTTTTAAATCAATAATTATTATATCTATTTTTAACAAAGTTTGAATATATATATATATATATATATATATATATATATATATATATATATATATATTCACCACTACATTTTATGTTCATCTTATTTCTACAACTTTTCAACATCTATTTAGGCTTTTTATTTTGAATATTACCCTATTATATGGTGGAAAAATGATTTTAAGGTTGAATAATGATGATGTCATGAACTTAGAATGCTTCATTTACTTGCACTTGTCTGACAAGGCCAAATAATTCATTGAGTTGGCCTGAAAATCCGAGCATAAGGAAAGGAGCTTAGATTTATTGTTTTCACAAATAATATGTTAATGTTTTCCCTTAGCGTTAATATTCTGTAAATCAAGGCATTTCCTGACGAGTTGCAGACACCATGAGATCAAATCCATGTCAGCCTCCTCTCTCCTAATCTTACAACCACCCAAAGAACTATGGGCCGTATCAAGTTTGTGTGATAGTGTCCTGAACATTCTTTGAGATATATTAAAATGACTTTATAACTCTCCTGAGATATATTTATGGTACAAATTCTAGTGTGCTATTTCAATCCTTCTAGCTAAGGTTCTAAAGTTATTTTTTGAAAATTATTGTCCCTAATTTTACTGAGTGACATATTTTTAGTGTGATGAGGTTTGGAAGTTTTGTAAGATATTTTCATCTATAGTGTCGGTTATCCACAAGTGAAAATGCGTAGAAGTCATCATATTTGGTAGCGCAGACCATCTATAATTTCAAGGAATGTTGTATTGTTCATTTGTGATGTTGTTGTTACTTTCATTTTTCTTATTAGTTTTGAATAACATATAATTGACTTTTGACTTTTTGTGAGTTGAATAATGGTTACTAATTTTTTATTTCATTTTCCAACTTGTTGTGTTGTGAACAATTTATTAAGATGGATAAAAAATTGCAAGAACTTCATGAGAAGAAGGCAATTGATCAACTTCACAATAGGTCATTCAATTATAGTTAGTCATTTATCTCTTGCAAACAGAGAATGAAAAAATCAATAATAAGTTCTAAATTACTATGGCTAAGAAAATCAACAAGGTTGATAGTTTGGGGGCACATGGGTTTATTTTATTTGTTTTACTTATTTTCTAGAATCTTGCAAACAAATTTAAAACTAAGGTCGACCTTCTTGATGATTTGGAGGAGGAATATGAGAACCTTTTTCATTCAGAAAATGTTTTCTTGAAGAAGGAAATTTTGTAGGCTAGATAAAAATTCCCAACCTACTAGAGAGGTTGCCTATTTGGAAGCCTTAGTGGAAATTCTTTGTTAAGAAGCTTCCCCTCTTCAAGCACACAACAATGGATTGTTTGATCAATATTAGACTTTGAAATAATATTACAATGCATTGTTGTTACAATTGAGTAAAAAAAAATAGATTACTTAGGGCTTGCAATAGAACCTTGAACCAAAAGTTAGTCGACTACAAAATACTGAAAAGGAGATTACCATTGTTGAGATTTTAGGCTCACGTATTCCTTCTTCCACCTCAGATGATCATGATTCTAGCCCTGATGATGGTATTGATGTTTATATTGGCATTGATGTGTGTTGTAGATGTGTTAGTTGATTAACATTGATGTCAACCTGGTAGAATGAGTTGAAGGTCAGTTGGTTATGCATGTGTATGTGAGGCTACATATGGTTTTTGTATGGATGATGTGTAGATGTTCCTTGGTATTTCTACTAGCTTGGAGATGTGATTTGTAGGTGTTGCATATAGAGTATGATCAAAGGATGTCATGATCCTCATGATCATGTTGTTGTTGAGTTTGATGATGGTGTGTTGCACTAGCTTGGAGGCCTTCCCATGATGATGATATTCTTGATCACGTTGCTGCATATAGGTGTCGATGGCTACTACAGGAGTTAGAGTTGAGGAGCTTTGTTGATTATGTCTCCATGTCCTAGATTAGGTCTCTCGTGATGATGATGTTATACTTTGGGCTTAGAGAGGATCTACATGTGTTAGTGGATGCTTGTACAGGTGTTGGAGGATGTATGATAGGTATTGGAGCTGCATATTGATGGTTGAGATGTTGTGGAGAATTTTGATGGCATAGATGTTTAGTATGGTTATTGGTTGGCATCCCTGTCAACCTAGTTTGACTGATGATGATGACAATGATGTGGCCGTGTTTTGATGATGTGTTTTGGAGGTTCTAGTGACTTCCAAAGGTCCTACAGAGGCTTGTCAAGCTCTAGAAGAAGGGTGAGTAGTTTATGAGCTGAGTTGACTAAGTTTTGACCATATTTAGCCATAGTCACATGGAGTCAATCCTATGGGAGTAGCTAAAAATCTCCAGCCGTTGGTAGGAAGGCCTATGGGAGTGACTAAGAAGTTCTAGTTGCATGGAGTCTGTGTTTTTGGAGTGACTAAGGTTTTTCACGGGAATTTCCCTGCACTCCTTACGCTACTTAGCTAATTTTGATGTTATGGTGATGTTCTTGATCATAATTTTTCGGCATATGGTCAGAAAAATTTGTGGGGCCTCTAGAAGCTGATCAAGGTTGAATATATCAAAGGGCTAGTGGAGTTAATGGTTGATTTGGTCAAGTATCCTATATCAACAAAATCTGAAGCGTGTGAAAAGGATTGTTGAGTGGTCCATAACCTGTAGCATTTACTAAGTGACTCAAGAAAGAAAATTGATAAATAGAGGAAGTCATTGAGTCTATTGGGTTGTCTATTGTGAGAGTGTGAGAGTATGCTATTATGGGGGCATTATTTGTGAGTAGATAATGCAACAAATGCTCACATAGTTTATGCAGAGATATATCATATAATTGTGTGCAGAAATCAAAGATATATTTGAGAACAATATTCAGAATTTGTGTGTAGCTTGTGGCAGAAAATTGGCAGCTTGTGGTGTGTTTGAGAGCCGTGTTTTGGTGTGTGAAGTAGTGAAGATTTTACCTCCTCCGGGCCAGATCTTTGATTCATATTTTATGTGCAGAATGATGGAGTTGTTGGGTTGCTCATGTTGAGCGAATTGAGAGCCCAGTTTGAAAATATATGAAACGTGGTTCACATGGAAGAAGTGAAGGCATGGAGGCTTCAAAATAGATAGTGATCTGGTGGGTTTATTAGTAGGAAAAGTTTTATCCATCCAATAGGAGTTGGACAATTTAATGGTAGTTGGGCGAGGATCGTTGGTCGTGGGAGCTTCCAATGGATATATTTCTGTAGATCCGTGGGAGAAACAAAATTAAAATTGATAGATGCCAACATGCTGTAGAGAAAGTCAAGTCTTCTAACTTATGGGTGTAAGCTAATCCATGTACAATTTGTTTAGCAGATTAATAAAGGAATTGAGAAATGTAGAAACATCCGGGTGATTTTTTCCAGAAAGGGTTTCCACTAGAAATACTTGTGTTCTTATGTGTGCTTGCTTGTGTTTCTCATGGTTGTTATGATTTGAGTTTATTGTTTCTTACATGTTTTGATGAGCTAATGCTGTGAATGTGCATGGATAATTGACATTGTGGCAAAAGTTTAAATTGGTGAAAAATGATATAAAGGCCATCACTATTGATTCACCCACCCCCCTCTTAATAGTGATCATTGTTTCCAACAATTGGTATTGGATTTGGTGCTCTTCAGTGAAGTTTAACTGCTTGGAGAGTAGATCGTAGATCATGGCCAAAAGCAAGAGTAGGATATCTCAAATGAAAAAGAGTTTGAAGAAGGAAGAAAAACAATCCATTGCAAAAGAAGCTGCAAATTGTGAAATCTTAGCCAAATCAGATGTCTCACGAAATAATATGTTGAAATAATTTTTTAATTATAATTAAGATGATTCTATTGAGTTTGATCGTGACGATGAGAAGGATATTGTTGTTATTAAGGCTGAATATGAATCGACAATGATTGTGATCAAAGAAATAGTTGCTCAAGTGGATAAACTAACAACTGCGTGTAGAGATCATTAGAAATCATTGTAGATTTGTGTAGGTGAAAAGGAGAAAAATATCAAGGAGGAGCTCACTACCTTGAGAACCTAGCTAGAGGATTCAAAAATAGACGAAGAAGTTATGACAACAAGCAAAAGGAAAAGAAAGATTATTTAGAAGCACTAAAAAATGTAGTAGAAAAATTAAGAAAGAAAATGGAAGAAAAAAACCAGCATATTGAAAAAATCAAGAGCAACATAGCAGTAAGAAAATCTAGATCTAACCTTTAAAGAGGAGATGAAAGTTCAGATGTAGGAAAGATTTAAAAAATAGATACAAAGAAACCTACAACGAAAATTGTGACCAACCATGAAAACATTGGAGAAAAGAGGCAACAAATTTATCATCAACAAAGAAGAGATACGAAAGGAGTTTCTATGCCAAGAAAATCATTCACTCCTAGAGTTGATAACAACAAAAGTCAAAGAAGAAATCAAAATTCATTCGCTCCTTTGATGAATGAAATTGAGTGCTTGAATTGTCACCAATTTGGACATTTAGCAACTTTCTGTAGGAGAAAATTGGACACATCTGTGCATCAGTTTGGACAACAAAAAATGGGATCTTCTTTCAAGTATACAAGTTTGCTTAATGGTTTATGCTATGCTTGTAAAATTTTTGGCCATATGGCCATTGATTGCAGATTTAGTTTGAGAGGATGGAAATCTAGCATGAGCAACAAAAGATCAAATCCTTTGGCTTCTTATCTTGGTCATGTAGAATGTTATATGTTTCACAACTTTGGACACATGGCCAAATATTGCTAGATGCCTAAATCCATGATACCTTCAGTACAAAAGAAACAACTAAAGAAACATACACAACAAAGGAACCCACTAGGAGCTATGTGAAAGAAAAAGGAGGAATAGGTAGGAAAGTGTGGTATTGTTCTTTGTTCACGTGATGAGGATGATAAATGGTATATTCATAGCGGATGTTCACATCATATGTCAGGAGATAGGAGAAGATTTCACTTCTTAAAGAAAGTCAAAAGTGGTCATGTTGTTTTAGAAGGAAGTGAACCAACAAGAGTATTGGGAAGTGACAAGGCCAGCCTTGGTGAAAATATGACCAATTTTGAAGATGTATGGCTCATTGAGGGTTTTAAGAAAAATATTCTAATTGTCATCCAAATGATCGATGGAGGTAAGGAAGTGGTCTTCAATTCAAAGTTTTCTTCATCAAGAAAGAAGGATCAAAGAGGGTAATTGCTAAAGGAGTTAAGACACTGGACAATGTTTATGTACTGAAGGGAAGAGTAAGAAAAGAAAGGAGATCAAAGAAGTACTCTTCATATTTAGATTCATAGTACAATATATGTACACATATTGCAATCCGCTCTTGCATGACAGATCTTTTAGACTGAAAAATGGATGTGAAGCCTTCATAGGTTGAGGGGGAGTATATGACACATTTTGTTTTTGCATGCAATAGTTTGTATTGGTGCTTATCTCTTTGATTATGTTTTATTGATGATGGATTTTTTCTACTGATGTTGTTCTTGCTAAGATGTGATTCGGAAGAGAGATGACACATGTTCAGGGGGGCACTTTATATGCTTCCAAAATTTCGATGGTTTTGATGGCACCATGGTTCCTTAGATGAGTTTTCTATGTGTTCCGTGCTATATGTTTATTGATATATCGTTGTTGCAAGAGCTTGGATTTTAGTTATGCATGTATAATATACTATATATGCAGTTGGCTTGTATCATACATTTTCGGGTGATGAATTTATGCATGTGGTGGTGCCATGAAGATTAGTACGATGATGGTGCATGATGCTTATTTTTATGATGGATGTGTTTCATATTGATGTTGCTGCTAGATATGATGACGCTTATGTTTTGGAGTATGGTTGCTGATGTGATGTTGTTGTTGTCATTACATCATTCTATGCTTATTTACTACTATCAATTTTTGAGAACCTTGTAGAGGATCATGCACCATATGATGGTTATTGTTGCTGCTATATTGGGTTGATTAGATGGTATATATATGATTCATGATGTTGTTGATGCATATTATTGTTGGGCCATTGTGTATTATTATGTGCTGTTGGTTACTACTGCTGAGATCTTGATTTATGGTTGATGATTTTGGGAGGCTGATAGATGTCATTTATGTTATTTATACATATATTATCTTGTTTCCATGAAGAGGAAATTTTGTGGATCATATGCTCCATGTACTTGCATTATGTCATTATAATGTGCATATATTAATGAGATGATTATATGCTAGCCATGCATTCTGATGCTTTATATTTTAGTGTCACTTTATTTTGTTGTATATCTCATTGAGAAGGCCTTGTATTATGCTCATCAAATCATATCTTCTTATTGTAAATCATTTGGTATAAGTCATAGAACCATGAGCTATGATTGGCATATGTTGCATAGTAAGTCATGAGGTTTGGTTCAACCATATATAGGCTTATGCTATCATTGTACAATCATGCATTATCATTTTGGAGCCATGTAGTAGGCCTATGAATCCCTATGTTTTTTTGCATATCATTGAGTCATAGCCATTGGTCCATGTGGAGTAGCCTCTTGCATGTGGCAAGGAGGCATTGGAAACTATATATATCAGTTTACATTCAGCCATGGAGATGTTTGCGTTCAATGGAGTCTGCTTGGTCATATTGTTGTGATCTATCATCATGTATTTGTTGCTACCATGTCTACTTCAGAGAGATGTTGCTTCTAGATAGACATTGATATTGCTGGTATATGAGTTTTCTGCTACCGGAGAATACATTGTGGAGATGATTTATTTGTTGTTGTTGTTGTTGCTGCTAGTTGGTCTATTATGTTGTTGCTGCTACATGTTGGTGACTTGATCTACGACTACTATTATGACATGGATTAAATTGTTGTTGCTTCAAGGGAGAGAGCATGTGTTTCAGTTTTTGCTGTTGCTAAGTGAGAGAGTTTATAGCTACTCTAGTGTGTTGTTGATAGGACATAGCTTGTGTCCAGGGGGATTTTATTACACATATTTTTCAGTTATGTGGGGGAGTGTTGTTGTTATCTTTCAGTATTGCATTCCATTGTTCATCACCTGCATATGATATTGAGTGGAGTATATGTTTTTGTTGATGGATCCCATTGCTTGTAAAGGAGCATATAACATTTGTCATTGACATGTTTAGCACTTTTCCATTGATGTCAAAGGGGGAGAATGTGAAGATGAAGATAAGTTTTCAGATGGTTGTTTTCAGCTGAGGTTTCCATCAATACCAAAAGGGGAGATTGTTGGCATTGATGTTTGTTGTAGATGTGTTGGTTGATTGGCATTGATGTCAACCTGGTAGCATGAGTTGTAGGTCAGTTGGTTATGCATGTGTATGTGAGGTTGCAGGTGGTTTGTGTATGGATGATGTGTAGATGGTCCTTGGCATGTCTACTAGCTAAGAGATGTGATTTGCAGGTGTTGCATATAGAGTATGATCAGAGGATGTCATGATCCTCATGATAATGTTGTTGTTGAGTTGGATGATGGTGTGTTGCACTAGCTTGGAGGCCTTCCCATGATGATGATCTTCTTGATCATGTTGTTGCATATAGGTGTTGATGGATGCTACATGAGTTAGAGTTGAGGAGCTATGTTGATTAGGTATCCATGTCCCAGATTAGGTCTCCCATGATGATGATGTTATAATTTGGGTTTGGAGAGTATCTACATGTGTCATTGGATTCTTAAGATGGTTGTACATGTGTTGGAGGATTTCTAACAAGTATTGGAATTTCATATCGATGGTTGAGATGTTGTGGAGAAGTTTGGTGGCCAATATGCTTAGTATGGTTGTTGGTTGGAATCCTAGTTTGACTGATGATGATGACAATGATGTGGAAGTGTTTTGATGAAGTGTTGCATAGATACCAGTGAATTCTAGATGTCCTAAAGAGGCTTGTCAAGCTCTGGAAGAAGGTTGAGCATTTTTTTAGCTGAGATGACTGATTTTTGACCATCTTTAGCCATAGTCGCATAGAGCCAAGCTTGTGGGAGCGTCTCAAAAACTCCAGTCACTGGCAGGAAGGACTATGGGAGAGACTGAGGAGCTCCAGTTGTATGGAGTCTATATTGTGGGAGAAATTAAGGTTTTTCATGGGAATTTCTTTGCACTCCTCCCGCTGCTCAACTAATTTTGATGTTATGGCTATTTTCTTGATCAATTTTTTTCAACATATGGTCGGAAAAGTTTGTGGGGCCCCTAGAAGTTGATCAAAGTTGAAGATATCAAAGGGATAGTGGAGATAGTGGTTGATTTGGTCAAGAATCCTATAATATCAACAAAATATGAAGCATGTGTAAAGGATTGTTGAGTGGTCCATAACTGGTAGCATTTACTAAGTGACTCAATACAAAAAATTGATAAGTAGAGGAAGGCATTGAGTCTATTGGGTTGGATGTTGTAAGTGTGTGAGAGTATACTATTGTGGGGGCATTGTGAGAGAGTAGAGAATGTACATAGTTTGTGCAAAGACATATTAGAGAATTGTGTGTAGAAATCAAAGATAGAGTTGAGAAGAAGATTCAAAATTTATGTGTATCTTGTGGCAGAAAATTGACATCTTGTGGTGTGTTTGAGAGTGGTGTTTTGGTGTGTGAAATAGTAAAGAATTTCCCTCCTTCAGGTAATATTTTTTTTTAATATTTTATGTGTAGAACAATGGAGTTGTTGGGTTGCTCATGTTTAGCGAATTGAGAACCCAGTTTGAAAATATATGAAACGTGGTTGACATGGAGGAAGTGAAGGTGTGGAGGCTTCAAAATAGACAGTGATTTGGCAGATTCAGTAGTAGGAAGATATTTCTCCATCCAATAGGAGTTGGAAAGTCCAACGGAAGTTGGGTGAGGATCATTGGTCATGGGAGCTTCCAACAAATAGATTTCTGTACATCCATTGGAAAAACAAAATTTTGAATTGATAGATGCCAACATACTGTAGCGAAAGCCAAGTATTACGGCTTATGGGTGTAAGCTAATACATTTACAATTGTTCAGTAGAATAATAAAATTATGGAGCAATGCAAAACCAACAAGTTGGTTTTATCCTAAAAGGGTTTGCACCAGAAATACTTGTGTTCTTATGTGCACATGCTTTTGTTTCTCATGGTCATTATGATTCGAGTTTATTGTTGCTTACATGTTTTGATGAGCTAATGTTATGAATGTGCACGGGTAATTGACATTGTGGAAAAACTTTAAATTAGTGAAAATTGATATAAAGGCCATCATTATTGATTCACCCCCCCTTCCATCACTACTGATTCAATCCCCCTTCTCAGTAGTGATCATTGTTTCCAACAATTTGATTACATGCTTTTGTTACACCTAGATTTGAAAATGACACCACTAATATTGGATATCGGCTGCTCAGAAAAACAAGATTTACATGAGGAGGACTTGGAAAAAATAGATAGGGAATTGAAGTTCCTATTTCCCTTGAAGTGAAAGCATCTAGAGTAGTTATTAGGTACGTTGTTGTTACTACCTACATCTAATCATGTTGAATCTTGGAAGGTGTCATTTTTTATAGATGGGGTTCAAACTGAATCACTAGAAGGAAAACCCCTCGCTGACTCTGTTGCACAAATTGATGAGATGGATGATAGTGTTATTGCAGATGATATTGTTTCTACACTAGGTTTTGAGTATGTAAAACATAGATATGAACCACATTAGCACCCACACATGAAAGAGAGGATTTTACCTATGAATCAAACCTACTAGTTATGCATTTAGGATATTCCGACACATAGGAAATAATTAAGTACAACTTGGTCTAATGTATAGTTAGATAAAGTGTGTTTCTTTAGTATGTATTTTTTGTAACTTACAATCTGACGGTCATGATATGTTCTAGACATGAAGTGATCCGACGGTTCATTCTCTCCTTGGTATTACTGACACTTGATCAATGGCTTAACACCAAGTTGGTCCATGATCTCTATTTAAAGAGAATGGAGGTTCATTTGTGTGACCATTCATGAGAGAATCTTATGTAAATTTTCTTTCTTTTACATTAATAAATTGTATGAAGTGGCCGCGTTGGCTTAGGTTCTGGACTGTTTCCCTCTTTGAGGGTTTTAACCACGTCAAGAATACTAGTGTACTGATTTGTGATCTGTTTGTGAGAAGTGTCCTTTAGTGTTCTATCTAAGGAACTTACCCTGTGAATTCCTACATGGTATCATAGCTATTTGAGGGTCACATCCGTTGGTGAACCAGATCTAAAGCCTGTACAACTACATCTGGCTGTCGTTTCATAGATCTACTATTTCTGAACATTTTCGGGTCGAGAGGACTGCTCTATTGTGTTAGGAGCATCGATTCCAGTGAGGAACCCTTTTTGTTTAATGTGAAAAGGTTTCTGATAGCCCTAGCTACGCCATTTTTAAGATCTGCAGGTATATAGTCTTTATTTTTAGTTATAGTTATTTATCTCTTTGTTTGTTTCAATTTATAGTCCTCTATAAAAAATATTTTATTACCAGATATATACCTTTCATTTATGTGTATTCTCTTTGCCTCGCGGCTCTATGCGATCTGGGAAAACCAAAAACAGAGAGAAATGATTTTTCTCATGCGTATGCTTTTTTCCATTACGACTTAGTGTGATATCGGAAAACCAGAAACATTGAGGAAAATATATAGTTTCCGACCAAATCTAACATTAAGGCGTAAGGGTTGGTTTACATTTGCGTGTTCGTTTTGGTTTGTGTGGTCGTTTTTTTGTTTTGTAGGCAAAAAATATTTTTCAAGTAAGCACACACTCCAAAGTTTTAGCGAAAAAAAAACCCCTTACTTCTTTCCAAAAATTACTAAACTTTTAAACTAGCTCACTTGGTCCAAAGTTACTTTATAAGAATAAAGGTCTTGGGTTCAAGTCTTTCTTTTTGTTGAGTTACTTTTTCAAAACACACATGTAACTTATGTTTTAAAGTTACTTTATGTGAAAGTGTTCTCACCCATTATAAAAAAGCGAGTCACTTATAATTCTAAAGTCACTTTATCTTTTATTTAAGTTACAATTTAGTGGATAGTTCATAAAGTACCATGTAAAAATGACGTTCACTTATTTATAAAAATGGGTCACATAAAGTTTTTTTTTTTTTTTTAAGTGGGATAATTAGATTAAGTTTGGAAAGGGGGGGACGGGTTTAAATATAACATTATCATTCACTTCCCAACATTCACAACGTTCATCGACATCTTCAACATTTTTTCTTCAAAAAGCCATAACTTCTTCATATGAAAGTTGTTTTCAGAGCCAGTTTTTTTGAATCGGCCTAATTTTTCAAGATCTTTCCATTATAATACTTAGTTTCAACATTTACAGATTCAGCTTCTTTTAAAATGGAAATTCCATGCCTAGTTATTCTTGACAACACCAAATAATTCCAATGGCTATCCTACATTGTGGTTTTACTTAGAAGTAAAGGTCTTTATAGAATAGCCTCAAGCCAAGAGTCTAAACCTAAAGATGAAGATAATCAATCCAAATGGAAAAATAAACAAGATCAAGCACGTGGGTTTATAGTGATGTCTATTTCTCCAGATCTTAGATTGCATATCGCAGAAATTGATACCCCCGATGAAGAAATGAAACAACTCAATACAATTTTTGGAATTAAAAATGAAATTAGAGCCCATCAACTCGAAAATGAGTTGCTTACATTGGACCACAATAATATTTTTTCTATTGAAGATTTTTTGACCAAGTTCAAGACCCTTAGACTTCTCTTGGAAGGTGTTAAGGTTAAGGAAGAAGATGATAGCCTTATCTATTCCATTCATGCTAAGTTAGGACCAACCTACTCTGTGTTTGTTTCCACCTTCCATTCTACTAGAGAAGCCTTTATTTCTCAAGGAAAAGACTACAAGTTCCCCTCTTTTGATGCCTTTTGTGATTCTTTAATAAGAGAGCGAGAAAAACTCTTACATCTTGGTCTTCTTAATACTAGAAAATCTTCTAAGAAAGCCTTAGAAGCCCAATAACAGCCAAGTTCAAAGAATCCTAAGAAGCAGCATCCTAAAAAGAATGGTCCTAAACCAAAAGAGGATCCTAAACCATTTCAGTCTCACAATGAAAAATCAACTAAACAAAATGATAAGGCAACTAAAAAAAAGAGAAGAAGACTGATAGACATTGCAAACTTTGTAATCATATTGGCCACTTAGAATTCAAATGCTTTAAGAAGACGGAATGCTTTTTTGTACATCCTTCAATCATATCCCAAGTTGTTCTTAATGGGGGATGTTAGGATATTCTGACACATAGGAAATAATTAAGTACAACTTGGTCTAGTGTATAGTTAGGTAAAGTGTGTTTCTTTAGTATGGACTTTTTGTAACCTACAATCTGATGGTAACGATATGTTCTAGACATGAAGTGATCTGATGGTTCTTCTCTGCTCGGTATTACCGACACTTGATTCGTGGCTTAACACCTCATTGGTCCACGATCTCTATTTAAAGAGCATGGATGGTCATTTGTTAGGTGACCGTTCATGAGTGAAGTTTATGTAAATTTTATTTATTTTACATTAATAAATTTCCTGAAGTGTCCGCGTTGGCTCAGGCCATGGACTGTTTCCCTCTTTGAGTGTTTTAACCATGTCAAGAATACTGGTGTACTGATCTGTGATCTGTTTGCGAGTGGTGTCCTTTGGTGTTCTATCTAAGGAACTTACCCTGTAAATTCCTACACATTCAGATCTTTGCAATAACAACATGAAAGATTGAATAGTGGACCAATACTAACCATCGATATCAATTGTGGATGCATTGATAGATGTTCATTAAATCATTTGAACAAATGTTTATGAAATTCATGTGATTTTGTATCATTGACTTTACAATCAAACATTTTTCCTCTTGTTTGTTGTTGATTGTTGTTACTCCCTCAGTTGTGTTTAAGGGGGTGAAGTTTGATGATGATCGAGCTAGTTGCCGATGCTTTATTGTCTAATCAACTAATCAATTACACCTTCTTGTTGAATTCCTTGATAATATTTTCTTATTTGTGTTTGATTAGTGCTAATGGTGACAATGTTCAAACATCTTTAGGAGCATTGTTGCATCATACTTTAATCATATTTTGAAGTAAACAAATAAATTAAGGGAGGGGGGGGGGGGTGTGTGGGCGGTGCTACATTGAGTAATTTTTTTCTTTCACATTATGTTTTTCATACTTCCTTTTTGGACTTTGGATGTCTATAGGGCTCATTGTTGAGTTGTTGGTCGATGGTGGTTGATTTAGTTTGAAGCCTTTGTTCTACTTCTTTACTAGTGCATATTTGAAGCATTTATGAAGCAATTGTTAATGTTTTCCTTTATTTCTCCTTTGTAATGTATTCTACTTCATATTTCTACCAAGTTCACTAAGGTTTCTTGGCTCTCATATTATAGGTTTTGGTACTTCCTGATTAGAGTTTTTTTCCATCACAAGTTTCTTTTTCTTTCCATTAAGTGGGACCTATAATTCCAACTTCCATGTTTTGAACACTGACATCCTTCTCTTTTGGAGAGGAGTTTTTTCCTATGGGTTTTTCTCCTTTTCTCCACATATAAGATTTTGTACTTGGTTACTTATAAGACCTTATTGTTGGGACATTTTTTTTTTGTAATTTTTAGTCCCTACATTTATCATAAGGGGAGTTTGGGGGGTGTTAGTGTTAGTATTTTACAATGCTCCTTTTCCCAATGTGCCAAATATTGTGAGTTGTAAGCTCACATATGGTTTTTTATTTTCCTCATTGTTGTAGTTATCTTTAGCTACTAGGTCTCTATTAGGTCCCTATAATACTAGTTTAGCCCCCATATTATTGTTGTTGTGCCCCATAGAACCCAATATTGTTATCGTTGTACCCATTAGAAACCCACTATTGTTATTGTTGATCCCTTACATTATTAGTGTTATGTAGGCCCTAATTATATTTTGACCCTTTAGACTCCTACATATACCAAGGAGGTCTTGTCATTTGAATCATCCAAGAATTGTTCATTTATTTGATGTAAAATGAGGTTGCCCCCTCAAAGAGGCTTATTTTCAATTCATTGATCTATCTTTTCTTCTATTTTTGTGATTTGATTACATAACATTTGGTATCCGAGCTCTGGATCCTAGGTTTCACTTCTTCAAATAGGTCATATAGTAATTTTAGCTATCACTTTTTTTCTTTGAGGCTTCAGAAGCTAAAATTTTGGCCACATCGAGAAGAAATATTTCCAAACATTGTGTAAAAATTTTAGAGCTTGGCTCCCTAAATTTTCAAAGATATGGTCCAAGTAATTTATGGTTTCTATATACTCCAAAATTCTGTCTCAAATAGATGTTATAGGGAAAATCATGATAACTTTCTCTTCGAGCATCAAATTTGAATTTCGTAAAAAGTGACAAAAAGTGCATGGATTTAGTTTTTATCATTTTCAAGTCAAAGCTTAAAACAATGAGACATGGAATACCTTATAAGTTCATTCTACTGAACCAGTCCATAATCAAGTCATCGTGGGAGATTTGTCATAACTTCATGTTGAAGAATCCAATCTTGGTCTAACTGATGGGGTTGGAAATTAGACATAGATGGATATATCAGGACACAATTTCAAATATTGGGAGGCCAAAATTACAGATATACAACAGTTTCAAGATCGAGATTCTGAAAGAAAGAAAAACTTGTGTAATCTTTTAATTGTTGTTTAAAAAATCAGTTTGAAGTGATTCAAAGGGCGTATTGAAGCATATATATCGTTATTTGGATACAAACAATATGCCAGCATAAAATTCCTCAAAAAAAATGGATACAAACAATATGCCAGCATAAAACTCTAGTATGATATGTGAAGAAGAGGAAGAAATGCAACATGATATATCAAAATTACGAGATCAAGTGCAACAAATTGTGCTCTCCCAAAGAGTAACAAAAAATGAATTGGAAGTGATGATGAATGTTAATATGGATGGTTTAAAAGAGGATATGGATGGTATAAAAAGGGACATGGAAGGTTTTAAGGATTGTTTAAAATAAGAAATGAAAGGTTTGAAGGAAGGTTTAACAAAGTTGCTACAAGAAATGCTTCCTAATGGTGACAAGGTATTCCATAAAACTCGTGATGAGAACAAAAGGAATGTGAATCGTGATTTTAGAGACTCTAACTTTGGGTTGAAGACCAACGATCAATATGAGGAATTTTGATGGAAAGGATTTGATAACATGGATACTAGAGATCGAGTAGTTCTTCAATCTACATGATCTGCAACACACAAAAAGGTATGCAGTGCATCTTTATATATAGAACTAATCAATTTGTATGGTATAGATGGATTTGTTCTCGTAAGCAATAGTCACTTGGATAATTTTTATAGAGGAATTGACATCACATTATGAGGATACAAAGAGCAATATGTTCTTTAGCCAAATTATCATTAGGGGATTTTTGAAGTCTGAAATGGGTCTCCTAAGGAAATATTAAAATAATAGTGGAAATAATAAAATAAGATTAGATTACATCATCAAATTTTAGAGAGAAAAAATACAACTACTTTTTCAACTCATATTTTCAACTTATCTCCGTATGGGTTTACTCAAATTTCGAGCAGAAACACTTGTGGGATGCAGAATTTGATTCCTCATCCAAGGAGTACCCATGTTGCATACTTTCGATGGACCATGCTTGATCCGAATTTAAACAGGAACACAACAAAATACAGAGATAACCATATACACAAAGATGCAACAGAAATAATACTTCATTTCATTAATGGAAAATACTGAAATATGCTTACAATCCGAAATAGAAATAAACCAGCTAGGGCGATGGTAGCTTATCTCTGAGAAGAGATGTGGTGGCTACATGCCTCTGAATTGTTTTGAACTGTGTTACAATGAGGCTCGAAGGCCTATTTATTGTTGAGAAACAATGGAAAACCCTTCACATTCCAAAACCTAACCCTAGAAGATGAAACGCCAAATTGTGGGCCCCGTTTTTGGGTAAGTTGGTACATCAACTTCCT
>APFE031698426.1:38015-70601 GCA_000404065.3 Pinus taeda | reverse complement strand
AAATAATACTTCATTTCATTAATGGAAAATACTGAAATATGCTTACAACCGGAAATAGAAATAAACCAGCTAGGGCGATGGTAGCTTATATCTGAGAAGAGATGTGGTGGCTACATGCCTATGAATTGTTCTAAACTGTGTTACAATGAGGCTCCAAAGCCTATTTATTGTTGAGAAACAATAGAAAACCCTTCACATTCCAAAACCTAACCCTAGAAGATGAAACGCCAATTGTGGGCCTCGTTTTTGGGTAAGTTGGTACATCAACTACCCGGGGTTGCGAATTGGTCGTATTATCTCCGTTTGACGCACATGATAGCCCGTTGGAAAGATCTCTCCAAGGATTACAACAGAAAAGACGATTTTTTGGTAGAAAAATCGCTAGCGGTAGATTTCCCAAAAGATGTTGTTTAGGGCCTCAAAACGGCTCTGGAAGTTTAGGACCCAAAAAACTGCTAAAAATAGTAAACTGTGCTATAATTAAGGAAACTGAAAAACTGAAAGAGACAGTTGTGGGGGTCCAAATGGGATAGGTGGGTGGCCACCAACATCCACCTGGATCAATGCTACACAAAAAATAAGAAATACATGAACAATGTGATTGCAATCACGCTTTTTTCCATGTATTTCTCATTTTTCATGTAGGAGGGTCCATCGAAAGTATGCAACATGGGTACTCCTTGGATGAAGAATTAAATTTTGCATCCAATGAGTACCCCCGCTCGAAATTTGAGTAAAATCTTAGAGAGATAAGTTGAAAATACAAGTTGAAAAAGTAGTTTTATTATTTTATTTTTTTTTTAATCTTTGTACTTTTTTACTCAAAAAATGGTGAATCATCCCCATGGTTGACATCATCAGCTTGAATCCTATTGGTTATTATAAAGTTTATTTTGGTTGTACATTTTTCTTAGGAGGCCAATTTTAGACCTCAACAACCCCCCTTAAGAATTGAATTTTAGACTTCCAAAGATTGAATATCAAGATAACTGATATTCCACAGGAGAATCTAATTAATGTTTTCCTAGGGACTTTAAAGATTAACATCCAACATGAGGCTCACCTTTGGGAACTTGATTCATTCGAGAATGCGTTTAGGGTGGCAAGCTAGAAAAGTTGAAAACAAAATTATGGTAACAAGAAGGTCTACCACTCACAACTATAAAGATGGAAATGTTGTCACTCCTAATCCCCCAAAACCTACAAGGTTGACACCACAACAACTGGAGGAAAAAATATAAAAAGAGCTTTGATACAATTGTGATAACAAATATACTAAAGGTCATAAATCTTCTAAGAAGAATTTATTTTACATAGATTGTGAAGAGGAAGAAGAAAATGAACAAGAAACACCAAAAGAAGAAGATATACACTAGGAATCAAACCTGGAGGTTGAAAAAAATGAAATGAATCTAACCATATCTTGTAATGCATTGGTGGGAACTAATACTCCTCAAATTCTCAAGATATAAGGATATATCAAGAAGAAAAAGGTAATAGTGCTAATTAATTCAAGTAGTGTTGAGCAATATAGGGCATCAAGGATTAGGTGATTTCTCTTCAATTAGTAGCTGCTTGTGAATGGTTTTTACTTAATTAGTTTAGGATCTTCTTTTGTTTAAGTTATTATTGTTCTTCTTCATCAAACAACTACCAATGCAAGAACATAAATAGATAAGAGACACAAGATGTATGATATCTTCCAGGGCCAAAACCTATCACTCTTTGACAGGAAAACCCACACAAAAATTATTCTTATAGAGATTCTAATTGACAAATACCAAGACCAAGACCCTTGACCTATTTTCCACTCCAAGACCAAGATATAAGTTCTCTTGACAGTCAAGCTTCTTTTTAACTCCTCTTCCACTTTGACCTTCTTAACATCGATACATTATCACGACTGAGATCTTAGCATTGTCTTGACATCGAGATCTTGTTTACTGTGAGACCTCCTCACTGTCATATTATTGAGACCTTACTTCTGTGATGGCACCAAGGCCTTTTTCCATGTGATAACATTGATTGCTTCTGTGGTGCATTGAGCCTTTATCACATGAGATGGTACCGAAACATAATAGCATCATCAATGAACTGTGATTTCACTGGAATCGTCTTCTAGTAGAGCATATTGAGATGACCATGACTGTGATATCAATGAACTGTCATAACACTAATATGGCATCGAAACTATGTTTTCTGGACTGTAATAACACCGAAATAGAGATACCTACTTTCTGTGATGATACTGAACCTTGCTTACAGTAATTGCACCGAAAATAACTCACTGTAATCGCACCAAACTTATCCATGTGACAAACATCGAAATTGCATAGAGATCCGAACTATGTTAATTGTGGAATAGGTCGAGCTACCCATGTATAGTAGTTTATCCATGTAATTAGCCAACATGATATTATGAATCGTTGTGTCTTCATTTAGGTGATCTGATATGAGTTTTTGTATTTCATTTTGAAGCTTAAATGAAGAAGGATACCTTGTGCTTGCCTTGGAGGGCTACTAGACCATTCTATTGACTCATATACATTTGTAACATGCCCAAGAAGGGTTCTTCATACATGACATTGATTCTCTTTAACTTTTTTATGACTAGATGAAAAATCCTAAAGGCTCACAATGGGAGCCATATAAAAATTAAAATCCTTGCTCATGAAACCCATGAGTCAAGCATACAATCATTTTATTTTTCTTCTTTACATCAATTACATAAAAATCACAATTACACATGTCATTATGAAAATGGAATCTAGTTACACTTTTCAACGCTCCCTCTTAACTAGGGAGGTATTCATAATGCAACTTGGTCATTCTAAACCTGAATAATTTCAAATAAGAAGAATCATATTGGTAACCCATATGTATAACATCATATCAACCAACATTGTCACATAGCAAGGCCTTGACTAACAATTTTGTCTCTCCACAAGATCTGAGCTCAATTCTGGTGAGACTAATGATTTATAGACACCCTTATCATCGTCTCTCCTAGAACATACCCCGCCTGGTTCTCAGGATGTGTTCCAACAGGAAAATTCTTATCTTGGATTCCTAGTCCTCAAAGAATATCGGCCCTCTCCGACTACTCTTATCTTGGATGCCTATCTCATCCTCAAAGAGCATCAGATGCCAAATTATTACCTAATCCTCCATTATATCTTGCCAAGTGAAGAACATAATGATGTGTCTATCTCTCCCTCTCAATTAGGGAGGACATACCTATTCCAACAAATGAATTCACTCATTCCTACCGAAGGAATGTACCTAAGCTCCCTCTTGGCTTAGAAATTTCCAAGTTTATTCCAAGTAAGAAACTTGTTTCTAGGCTCCCTCATAATTAGGGACCTATAACATCTCCTCAGGTGGAGATGAAAATACAACCAACTGCTTGAAGAGCTCCTTCCATCGATGTCATGCATTTTTTCTTTGCCACATAGTATTCATCTTTTTGTGACTTATTCATAGGGAACATACCATCCATCACTTTTATCCATGAGTCAATCATTTCATCTTCCTTTTATCAAAAAGTGATCCATCAATTTACATCTGGCCTTGCTTCATGTGATTCTTCCTTCTTCATACTATCTTCTTCGGAAGGATCTTACATCCTTCTACATGGTCCTCTGGGAGAACATCCACAATTCTTCCTTTGGCAGTCAAGAATAATATCATGCAAATGTTTGTTCAAAAATAAGAAATGAACACTTAAATCAAAACTACTTTTGTGATGGTCTTTCATTATGACATCTTCCTGTTGGAATCAACAACCTGCATACACGTTGACACATCTCCTAAAGATATATATTGTCAAGGGTCTCCATCTTTTCCAGACTTCCATTAGAGTCTTCATATCTTTCTAGTAGATATCATACTCAAAAATTTCAGTTCTTAGATGTTGAATTCCTTCTTCCATGGTTGCATAGTCGACAATCACTTCCATTCTTTCTTCACATATGACATTCCTAGGAACTTCCAACCAGAGTTCTTCGAATTACTGTCAATCACCTCATATTCCATATGAGGACATATTATGTTGATTTCATCTAGTGCGACCCATGCCTTCCTACATCCTTTCATAGGAGGAGATTCATTTCCTTTGATCTTGCTTCTCAAGATAGAGAAGTGATCCATGCCTTCCTGCATCCTTTCATAGGAGGAGATTCCTTTCCTTTGATCTTGCTTCTCAAGATAGAGAAGTGATCCATGTTACCTGCAACCATACGACATGACTTTATAGTATTGAATACAAGCATACATACCTAATTTACCTTTAGGTCATCTAGGCTTCTTTCAAAATATTCCTTGATTGAAAAGAGTTTCAACCCCTTAAATCTGATTCATCTCTTATGTCATCATAACATCATCCCATGAATTCCATAAGTTGGATTTCCTGATGAAACACTTGCTTCCTCTCTAGATCGGTGAACCTTCTAATGAGGATTCCATCAGAGAATCTTGAGGATATTACATATACCTATCCAACAAATGTTTCCTTTTGACTGATGTATGATGAGACTTGTCCTGGATGACTTCTTCCTTTTTTCCATAAGTGCCACTTGAGATTTTAATGAGGTCCCCAAGAGATATATCCTTCATAGTTTACTTTCATAGATTTTGTTTTAAACATCCTTCATTTTTCCTATGGTGATGTGATGAGCTCTAAATTCTAATGCTTTTCCTCATCCTTGAACTTCTTTCATTGCTTTCATGATATGGGCTTCTTCTCTATCTTTATTTTTATTTCCCTTCTTGAGCTTAGGAAAATATTTTATGTAATGTTTATAATATTGACATCCATAACATTGAATCTTAGCTATGTTCTTCTTTCCTTTATGAGGACCAAATTTTCCAAACTTCCCTTTCCTTACTGCAAATGTTTGAATCCTTTCATTTTATCCTTCAACACTTTTTTCCCTCAACTTGTCATCTCCTATCTTGTATAGAAACCACAAGTTTTTGAATGGGATAACTTTCTTATCCTCATAGACATTTATTACCTTTTCTTCAATTAGTGCATTTAGAACAATGAATATTATCTCCTTATTTGATATCATCTCTCCCAGATCTTGCAGTTGAGATCTTATGAAGATATCCCTTCATCCTTTGATACATTCAATGTGTGTAGATCAAATCTAAGTGATATGGATTTTCTTACCACATCTTCAGAGAATAGTTCTACCAGATTATCATATATCTCTTTTGATGTCTCCAATCCTGCTATATAGGGAATGAGGGGACCTTTGAATGATTTCATAAGAATCCCTTGAGCCCTGTGACCCCTTTCCATGTATTCAGATAATGCTTGATCTTCATATGGTTTGGATACTTTTCCATTGATATGATCAATGAATTCATTTTATTAGAGGACCATGTCTATCCTCCTTTCCCATGCAAGGAAGTTTGATGACCCACCCAGCTTATATATCTCCTTGCAAAATGAAATCCTTTTACTATATTAGATTATAGAATAAAAGATGTTTACTTGACAGGTGAAGATGAAATCTTCGACTTGATCCCTTTGATGATGGTTGGAGAATATGTATTAGTGCCCTTTTGGATGATTTTCTTCCAAATGAAATCCCTTCTTCAATAAAAGGAGATTTCCACTTTTATGATGACAATGTCTTTTGATCTAGCTTCCTTTTGGATTTCAAGATACTTCAACTTCAAATTGATTGAGAGTGGATCCCACGAATGCTTCTTAAATCGAGCTAGGGTTTTGACTTTCTTCAAGATGATGACGTGATATTTGTCCTTGAAGTGCTCTTTTGGATGTATTTAGTTAAATCTACCTTGATTAGTAGATATCTTCAACATGATGAGGGTCTTTGTCACCTTTTGATGATGACTAGAGGATAACAAGACTTTTTCTTGTGTAGACTTCTTCTTCAATCTAGGGTTATGAGGATTTCTTTGTAGATCTTGACTTCATGATGATCTTTGCTTTGATGCCTTCCTTGAAACTTGATCCTTGAGTGTCTCTTGATTATATGCCCTTCCTCGACTTAGTTACCTTAGCTATGATACCACGTTGACAAATCTAGGACATCAAGGATTTGGTGATTTCTCTTCAATTAGTAACTACTTGTGAATGATTTTTACTTCATTAGTTTAGGATTTTTTTTTGTATAAGTTATTAGTGTTCTTCTTTATCAAACAACTACCAATGCATGAACATAAATAGAAAAGAGACACATGATTTGGGATATCTTCCATGGCCAAAACCTATCACTCTTTGAGAGGAAAACCTGCACAAAAATTCTTCTTTTAGAGATTCCAATTGACGAATACCAAGACCAAGACCCTTTCCCTATTTTCCACTCCAAGACCAAGACAAAATTTCTCTTTACAGTAAACCTTATTCTTGACTCCTCTTCCACTTCGACCTTCTTAGCATCGATACATTGGCACCACCAAGATCTTATCATTGTCTTGACACTGAGATCTCCTTTCCTGTGAGACCTCCTCATTGTAATATTTCCAATACATTACTTCTGTGATGGCACCGAGTCCTTTTTCCACATGATAACACTGATTCCTTCTGTGGTGCACCGAGCCTTTATCAGATGAGATGGTACTGAAACATAATAACATCATCAATGAACTGTGATTTCATTGTAATTGTGTTCTAGCCGACCATATTGAGATATCCACCATAACTGTGATATCAATGAACTGTCATCACACTAATATGGCACCGAAACTGTTTTTTTTGGACTGTAATAACATCAAAACAAAGATACATCCTTTCTGTGATGATACCAAACCTTGCTTATTATAATTGCAATGAAAATAGCTCACTATAATTGCACCGAGCTTATCCCTGTGACAGACATCCGAATTGCAGAGACATCCGAACTTGTTGAATGTGGAATAGGTCGAGCTACCTATTTATAGTAGTTTATCCATGTAATTAGCTGATTTTATATTATGAATCGTTGTGTCTTCATTTAGGTTAGCTGACATGAGTTTTTGTATTTCATTTTGAAGTCGACATGAAGAAGGATACCTTGTGCTTGTCTTGGATAGCTACTAGACCATTCTATTTACTCATATACATTTGTAACATGCCGAAGAAGGGTTCTTCATACGTGACATTGACTCTCTTTTGAATTTTATCAATAGATGACAAACCCTAAAGGCTCACAATGGGAGCCATCTAAAAAATGAAATCCTTGCTCATGAAACCCTTGAGTCAAGCATATAATCATTTTATTTTTCTTCTTTACATCAATTACATAAAAATCACAATTAATCATGTCATTACAAAGACCAAACCTAGTTACACTTTTCAACTCTCCCTCTTAACTAAGGAGGTATTCATAATGGTACTTGGTCATTCTCAATCTGAATAATTTCGCATAATAAGAATCAGATTGGTAACCCATCTATATAGCATGATATCAACCATAATTGTCACACAGCAAGGCCTTGACTAACAACTCTGTCTCTCCACAAGATATGAGCTCAATGCTGGCGAGACTAATGATTTATAGACACCCTTATTGTTGTCTCCCCTGAAACATACTCGATCCGAGTTCTCAGGGAGTGCTCCATCAGGACTATTCTTATCTTGGATTCCCAGTCCTCAAAGAATATTGGTCCTCTACAACTACTCTTATCTTGGATGCCCTATCTGATCCTCAAAGAGAATCAGATGCCAGATGATTACCTAATCCTCCATTTTGTCTTCCCAAGTGAAGACCATAATGATTTTCCATCTCTCCCTCTCAAATAGGGAGGAAATATCTATTCCAATAAAGGAATGTACTCATTCCTACCGAAGGAATGTACTTAAGCTCCCTCTTGGCTTAGGAATTTTCAAGTTTATTCCAAGTAAGAAACTTGTTTCCAGGCTTCCTCTTAATTAGGGACCTACAGCAACTCCTCAGGTGGAGATGAAAAGACAACCATTTTCTTAAAGATCTCCTTCCTTCAATGTCAGGAATTTCTTCTTTGTCACAAAGTCTTCATCTTTTTGGGACTTATTCTTAGGGCACAAACCATCCATCACTTTCATCCATGAGTCAGTCATGTCATCATTCCTTTCATCAGAAAGCAATACATTAGTCTACATCTGGCCTTGCTTCATGTCATGTTGCCTTCTTCATACTATATTCTTCGGAAGGATATTACATCCTTCTACATGGTCCTCTTGGAAGACATCCACAGTTCTTCCTTTGGCAGTCTTGCATAATCCCATCCAAATATTTGTTCAAAAATAAAAAATGAACACTTCAATAAAAATTTCTTTTGTGATGGTCTTTCATCATGGCATCTTCCTATTGGCATCAACAACCTTCATACATGTTGACACATATCCTAAATATATATATTGTCAAGTGTCTCCACCTTTTCTAGATTTCCATCCGAGTCTTCATATCTTCTGGGTGATATCATAGTCAAATATTTTAGTTCTCAGATGTTGAATGCTTTCTTCCATGGTTGCATAGTCTACAATCTCTTCCATTCTTTCTTCACACTCCAATCAAAGTTCTTAGAATTACTTTCAATCACCTCATATTCCATATGAGGACATATTATGCTGATTTCATCTAGTGTGACCCATGCCTTCCTGCATCCTTTCATAGGAGGAGATTCCTTTCCTTTGATCATGCTTCTCAAGATAGAGTAGTGATCCTAATGTAGAGGCTACTGCCACCCTCCAATTTTTTTCCTTAGCCTTTTTTGGAGCCTCCATACCAACCTTTCACAACACTTTGTCTTGCTTCGCCAAGTACTTAAGATTTAGTGTTTTCCTCACACAAAGGAAACCTGTTGATCACAGTCGACCCATTCCCATCACAGGATGCTCACCCAGACTTGGTCTAGTTGCAGGCTGAGCAACTTCCCCTTGAAAATTGCACAATCCTCTCTGGCAGCCTGCTGGGATCCAGCATTGCGCAATCCTGCCAGCCAACACTCCCAGCAGGATTTGTGCAAATTTCCCCAACAGGGTTGCTTAGTCCAGGATTTGCAAAAAATTGGGAAGCATTTAGCTGCTTTGTCCAAACATTGCGTAATCCTCTTGGGAAGTCAGCACAACTCCCAGCCAGGAATGCATATTTTTCCCAAGCAGTTGAGCAACTGCATGCATGAATAGTCTGGTTGACCAGTTCCACCTGGGACCGAGAAAAATTGACTTGCATGCATGCATGACTTGCTCTTACCAGAATAGCAAGAGACAACATGAAAAATGCATCCCATGATTCAGGGAGCTATTTTTAGCAGTTGGGGGTTACATGCAAAGTTGTTTTAGAAGTTTCCCTCTAAGTGTCACTTTTTCCTAGATTTGTGGCATGTGCGTCATGAGACCAAAATTATTTATTCAACGCATCAGAGCTCATTCATTCACATCAATCTTGGAGCTCTGACATCCCACAGCACATCCAAGGCTCTTCAACACATCCGACTTAGCTACTCACTGGTAAGTGGCCTCAACTTGTCTTTTTCAGCATTTCTGTCGCTTTTTGTTTATTTGCTTGTGTGAGTGTTATTTGCTTGATTTATTTGAATGATTGTTGTTGTTTACATGCATACTAGCTTATCCTAGCTCTATTTGAATTTTTGTCGCTATCTCACTACTGTCGCATGCATGAAACTGTTTTACACGGATGTTCGTCCAACCGACGAACTCCCTCACCCACATGCATGTTGATATGTTTGTTGAATCTTTCATTCATGTTTTGCATGCAATGTAAATCACTTCTGCTATCACTTAATGTCACCATGCATTTACTGTCTAAGTTTCTTTCAGTTTCCCGTCGGCGAGTCGGGCCAACCTTGGCCCGGGCTCTGCCTTCACTAAGGCTGCATTACACAATCTGGGGAAGGAAGGCTCACCTTCCTCCCAAATAATGTGCATTCTTTCCCAGCACTGACCTCAAGGACTGTTTTGCACATTTCTGGAGGATAGTGACTGCTTGGCCCAAGAAATTCCACAAATCTGTCCCTAGGCCAACAGTCCTTCCGAGCTGGAATTGCGCATTGCGCAATCCCAGCAGTAAGCTACCTGACTGGATTGCACATTTTGCAGATCTAGCAGTTATTCCTACCTCCTAGACAACCCATACTGCCTTTTTCACAGTTCTGGAAGCCAATCACTTAGCCTTCCAGTAAAATTTGCGCAATCTTGCTCATCAGTTTCCCAGGTATGTGCTATGTCCTTCCCTAGATTTGCTTTGTTTCCACTGACATATTTCTTTCCATGAATGCTGCTTGTTTCTAGATCTTTCAGGTGTTCATCTATCTCAATGGCTTCCAAGAGAATAGGATCACAGGACACTGATGGAGTTGTAGTTGGAGCAATAGTTGAGAAGGTGTCCTCTAGTATGTTGATCTATGAAGACACGAAGGTGTATCTGGACAAGGACATCAAACTGAAGTGGAAAGAGGTTAATGAAACATTCATAGGAAATTTTGGGGAATACCTCGAAGACTGTCAGGTGTACACGAACATTCACAAGTTTGACTTGTACCAGATTGCATGCAGATACCCCTCATTCCCATGCACAAACATGATTCACTGGATCGTCTCTCACACTGACCTCAAGAGGATGACCTTGAGCAGTGTCGGTGGGACGAAGCTCGCAACCTTCTGGGCATGAGGTTAGATGAGATGTATCAGATGTCAGAGCCCATGACTGTCATAAGTCCTCCATTTAGCTTGCCCAACAGCAGAGGTAACTCCAGAGACATTTTAAAGGATTAGGTAAAGGAGCTAGCTTGTTTTAGGATGACACCCAAACAAATCTACAATACAAAGATATTGAGGAAGGTCTACCAATACTTGGTCATATTCTCATGTCGACTGAGTGGCCAAGAAAGCACTGAAAACTTTCCTTGGACTTGGGTGATCACATTGGACCAACTGGCTAGAGAAGGAAGACCATGCAATTGGTCCAGCATACGGTCTCACCAGCTAAAGGAACAAGTCACAAAGGCTCAAAAATCACCCGAGGATATGCAACAGAGATTTACATGTCCGTCTACATCCTAGATGTAGTCTATGCCTGACATGAGTTCCTGGGCTTAGAGTGGGCATGGTCACCGACAGATACTGTTGTGAATAGATATTTCAAGTTGTTGTCCAAATGAAGCTTCAAGGGAGTAATCATACAGTTGTCCGACCATTTTGTCACCCCAGTGTATAGGTTGATATTAGAATAGAATCCACCCTGCATGTTAAAGGAAGCAGTGGAGGCATTGTTAGGCATTGTAGATTGGTATGCCTCACTGTCCGACGCTTTCATCCAAATGTTCAGTGCGGAGAAGCCTCTACATGTTCTGCCAAAGTTTGCCTTGGACGTACCTGTCATGTAGGAAGTAGGTATCACATCTCAGCAAGATTGACAACTAGACTGCAATGGAAGAAGAAGGAACCTTGGCCCACTCTTCCATTGCAGATTGGGTTATATGAGATTCGGAGTATCAAGCAAGCGGATGTCGAAGTAGAACAGATGAATAAGTACTGATTCGACCTCTAAAGCTTCAACTTGTATGACCCACATTGCATTGTGAAGGATCACTGCATGAGATTTCAGTTCAATTGGATCCATGGGGCATTTCATTGGGCCGAGGAAGACTCATGGAGGTATTACTACAATTCTTCCGGACCCAATGAATAGGTCAACTTTTCCATAGAGTGGTTAGCAAAGATGCATGAAGCAGCATCACAGAGAGCACCAGCAGTAGCAGCAGAGGCAGTAGAGCCAAGCATACTTATGCGCGACAAAGGGAAGAGGAAGATTGTCAACCGCATGGAGGAGGAGAAAAGCTGTAAGTTTCGAGCAAATCCACTTGTAGAACAAGCAGCTATGGCTATTCAGGAAAAGAGGCAGCAGGGCGACAAGAAAATCGCGTGAAGGAAGAGGGATAAGAAGATAATGGAAGAAGCAGAGAAGGAGTTGCATGAGCTAAGGGAGAAACTTCGGAAAGAACAAGAGCTGCACCAACAGGAGAAGGAAGCACATTAGCAATAGATACTGCAAGGGGGCGCATCACGTGCATATAGACAAAGCAGCGCCCATACAAGTAGTTGATTCATATGAACAACTAGCATTAGGCTAACAGGGTGAACCATCACAGGGGCAAGACTTTTCTCATGAGATAGAACATGTGCTTGAACAATTGGATGCAGACATGAAGCATCAGGATTTGGAACAGGACATCGACCTCATGCCTCACCACAAAGAGGTCAAATCACCCGCTTCAATGCATCCAGATGATGATAAAGTCTCAGATGACCAAGGAGGCACTGAGATCTTTGGTGGTCAGCCGAAAGCAAAGATGCACAATATTTCCTTTTACGAATCTCATCACAAATTTGTGCAGTCTCACAGAGTACTGACTCTGGAGGACCAAACATCTCCTGCCCAATTTGAAGAACAAGTGATCATTACTAATATGCACAAGCATCCAACTACTCTGGCCGATGAAACTGTTACACAAAAATATCGTCACCATGCCTATTTGTAGTCAGTATGGGTCTATCATTACTTATACTGTCCTCCTAAGCAAGTCTCAGACCTCAGCTCTTCATGTCAAGCTTTGAAAATGAGAGAAAGACATTAAAAATCAATAAAGCTCTGGTTCTGCACTTTCTCTCACTATTACCTGCAGTCCCACACCCTTTGTTCATGTTACTTGTGGATCTGTCCGCTCTGTCTGTAAAGGGGTGGGTGCAGACCCCTGTGAAAGTAAAAAAGGTGCAAGTTTATTCTAAAAAACTCACTTTGGGTTAATTCTAGATGATTTTATAAGGAATTTGGACGTGGATTGTTCGCTCCAAGGTGGTTCATGCATCCCAAAAGAGAAGGAGCTAATCCCTTGATGAGAGGAGCTATCCCTTTGAAGGAGGGCTTTATCCCTTTGAAGGAGGACCTAGTAACTTCCCTCCATTGCACTATAAATTAAGGCATTTGGGCTGGTTGCTAGGGAGGTTAGAAGCTAAACATTTTTAAGGTAAATGCTGGTGGAATTAAGACTTCCCTAGTTAAGCTTGAGAGGAGAGATCACATACCTTTTGGCTTCATTGGGAAGTGAGTGAAACTTGTCAAAGTAGAGGAGACTTCTTGCTAGATACTAGGGAGATCGAGCTTGTCCGCAAAATTGACTCATTCCGTGTGACAACAACTAGAGTATACATGGAAGCCACTAGTTCAAGTGTTTGTTTCCTCATAGCTAAGAATGAGCAAATGGCGAAGGAACTATAGGTGGCCAAGCAAGGAGGAGACTTGGTGACAATGTCTGCTTGAGCTGAACTGAAGAAGGAAATACTAGACGAATTATTGTCTCTTGATACAGTTATGCGAGCATTGTATACCAAGTTTGGTATTGTGCACCAAGCAGTTGTCCATCTGCATGGATGGTAGCAGCAATGTGCAAGAAGAGCATGCCACTTGATGAACATACATGCTATTGTTGATAACATGCAAGCATGGACGATGAAGTACAAGGGAGCCCCTCTTCACTTGCCAAAGATGATGAGTGCAAATGCGTCCAGCTGCAAGCGCATATTCAGAGTCAGATCCAGAACTATGGAGACCTACAACAACTCATCACTAACATACAGGCTTCCATGCACGAGTATTCAAGTGAATGGATGTTATCATGCACACTAGGGACTCATCACCACTAGGGACTCTCACCCAGGCGAAGACAAAGAAGCAAGTCCGACAAGAGCTTGAATCGTACTTCGACAAGTTGATGCCCACCGCCACCAGCCTAGACTTGTTTATTAATGTAGACATCATGGGCAAGTACGTTGTTGGTCCAGCCACATTGAAGACAATGATGCACATGCTCTCAGATGAGTTGGACAGAGGAGTCTGAGAAGTGTACCCAACTGCTATGGAGGCAAGGTTCAGGTTTCAAACAGATGTCACGACAGAACACATAGACACTATCAAGGAATACCAATCTCGGCAACAATATGTTATTGTTGATCAGCATGAGGATGTCGAGTAGTTGGACTTCTATGGTTGTATAAGTCAGAATGATGTCTAGTTTGGCTTGTTCAAGCCATTGTTCACATGGGTACATGTGCATTGTAATTTTGAGTCATGTCAAGTGTAAGTCAGGTCTCGATAGTGGATGTAACAGTCATAGAGTAGCTGAAGAGTCATGAGGGTAGTTGAATGGTCACAAAGGGGAATGTCAAGGGTCACCCCACCCTTTGCTATAAATAGTCCCTCATAACTCATTGTACAAGATTTTTCGTCAACCAAGCTTCTATTAAGACTATCTTGAAGAAAGCTTGGACAATATTATAATGCACCTTGGCTTCTCCACTGCACAGAGCTAGTACGTCTCTTTGGAGGAGCAGGCGGATGTGGCTGTAAGGTTTCACTGATGGGGCTAGCAAGTTTACATGAATGTATTGTATGATTGGAACTTACACTTTTATATAATAAGAGCCAATACATTTTCATGCATATGTTGTTAGTGTAGTTGGACTGCTTCGATTTCCTTAATGGTATATGTTTTTTAACTTACGTATTTGTGTATGAACTGATTTGTATGCAATTATATGAATCTTGTTGCAAATGTGTTGTATATGTTGTTAATGTTGTCCCGTCCATGTCGATTGCTCTGTTGGACACCAGACAGACCTTTCACATGAACCTTACTGTAACAACTGTTGCACTCGTTCGGACTGATCTGTGAGTGTTGTACGTGTTATCTTACCTTGTATGTTGTGACTACCACATCCAAGTGGACTTCTCTTTTGGAAGCTGTGTATGTCCTTTTGTGTTTTGTGTTCCTAGCCAAGTTGGGACTGATCCCTTTCAACCTAGAACTCACCTTCATCCTTATCCCCCCCCTTATGTGTTAGAACCTCTCATACACCTTCCTTGACTCACTACAACAGTCAAACCCTTGCTATTGACAAAGTTATCTTACTTTCTTCTGTGTGACATCGCGGTTAAGGCATTAAATTACAACCCATTGTTGGGACTCCTACACGAAGCAGGTTGAGGTCTAATTGGGACTTCTTACCAAGGAGATCAACTTGACATGTTGGTGGGTCTAGCACTGTCAACAGATCCATGTTACCTGCAACCATACGACATGAATTTATAGTATTAAATACAGGCATACATACCTCATTTACCTTTAGGTCATCTAGGCTTCTTTCAACAAATTCCTTGATTGAAAAGAGCTTCAACCCCTTGATTTACTTCATCTCTTATGTCATCATAACATCATCCCATGAACTCCATAAGTTGGAGTTCCTTATGAAACATTTGCTTCCTCTCTACATCGGTGAACCTTCCGATGAGGATTCCATCAGAGAATCTTGAGGATCTTGCATATCCCTATCCAACATATGTTTCCTTTTGACTGGTGTATGATGAGACTTGTCCTGGATGACTTCTTCCTTTTTCCCACAAGTGTCACTTGATCTTTTAATGAGGTCACCAAGAACTATATCCTCCAGACATCCTTCATGTTTTCTATGGTGATGTCAAATCTCTTACTTCTAATGCTTTTCCTCTTCCTTGAACTTCCTTCAATTATTTGGTGATATGGGTTTCTTCTCTATCTTTCTTGTTATTGCCCTTCTTGAGCTTAGGACAATCTTTCCTGTAATTTCCATAATTTTTACATCCATAAAATTGAATCTTAGCTATGTTCTTCTTTCCTTTCTGAGGACCAAATTTTCCAAACTTCCCTTTCCTTCATACAAATGTTTGAATCCTTTCATTTGATCCTTCAACACCTTTTTCCATCAACCTGTCATATCTTATATTGCATAGAAACCACAATTTGTTGAATGGGATATATTTCTTATCCTCGTACATTTGTTACCTTATTAATCATTTAGTGCATATATAAGAATGAATAGTATCTCCTTATTCAAATTCAAGCTTCTGTGGTCCATTTGATTATTTGAAAACATTTTTGGAAGAAATCACAATGGTATAATTTGGCCGACGTGTTCCGAACCAACCATTGTGGTTCATCTTAAGGACAAGATGAAAATCAGATCATAGCGGCAAGTTAAAAAGGGAGTGAGGACCTTGTAATGGCTATGGGAAATAACGGCTAAAAAACGGACTATATATATATATATATATATATTTATATATATATATTATATGTGATATATAATATTATATATAATTTTCCATATCCATATGCATATGCATTTCCATATCCAATAAATATACACTATAACATAGATATTACATATACATTATACATATACAAATACATACATATACATATACATGCACATTATACACATTACACTACACATTTATCACATTACAATATACATATACATATTATACATATATACATATATACATTATACATACATATATATATATATATATTATATTATATATATATATATATATATTATATATATATATATATATATTATATATATATATATATATAACTATCATGTCCCCCAATATATAAAAATAATAAGTCAAATAAACTCCAAAATAATCCCTAATTAACTTGCCACTATGATCTGATTTTCATCTTGTCCTGAAGATGAACCATAATGGCTGGTTCGAAACGCGTTGACCAAATTATACCAATGTGATTTCTTCTTAAAATGTTTTCAAGTATCTCCTTATTCGATATCATCTCTCCCAGATCCTGTATTTGAGACCTTATGAAGATATCCCTTCACCCTTTGATACCTTCAATTTGTGTAGGTAAGATCTAAGTGATATGACCTTTCTTATCACATCTTTAGATAATCCTTCTACTAGCTTATCATATATCTCTTTTGATGTCTCCAATCCTGCTATATAGGGAATGAGGGCACCTTTGACTGATTTCATAAGAATCCTTTGAGCCATTTATCCCTTTCCATGTATTCAAATAGTGTTTGACCTTCATATGGTTTGGATACTTTTCCATTGATATGATCAATGACTTCATTTTCTTCAAGGACTATGTCTATCCTCCTTTTCCATGCAAGGAAGTTTGCTGACCCAACCAACTTATAGATCTCCTTGCAAAACGAAGTCATTTTATTAGATTAGATTATAGAATAAAAGATACTTACTTGAAAAGTGAAGATGAAATATTCAACTTGATCCCTTTGATGATGGTTGATGAAGATGCATTAGTTCCCTTTTGGATGATCTTCTTCCAAATGAAATCCCTTCTTCAATAAAAGGAGATTTCCCCTTTTATGATGACAACCCCTTTTGATCTAGCTTCCTTTTGGATTTGAAGATACTTCAAATTCAAATTAATTGAGAGTTGATCATATGAATTCTTCTTAGATCGAGCTAGGGTTTTGAATTTCTTCAAGATGATGACGCAATATTTTTCCTTGAAGTGCTTCTTTTGGATATACTGACTTCAATCTACCTTGATGAGGGTCTTTGTGGTCTTTTGATGATTATTAGAGGACACCAAGGCTTTTGCTTGTGTAGACTTCTTCTTCGATCTAGGGTTATGATTATTTCTGTTTATATCTTGACTTCACGATGATCTTTGCTTTGATGCCTTCCTTGAAACTTGATCCTTGAGTGTCTCTTGATTAGGTGCCCTTCCTTGACTTAGTTACCTTAGCTTTGATACCATGTTGAGAAATCTAGGGCATCAAGGATTAGGTGATTTCTCTTCAATTAGTAACTGCTTGTGAATGCTTTTTACTTCATTAGTTTAGGATCTTTTTTTTAAGTTAATAGTTCTATTCTTTATCAAACAACTACCAATGCATGAACATAAATAGACAAGAGACACATAATGTAGGCTATCTTCCAAGGCCAAAACCTCTCACTCTTTGAGAGGAAAACGCACACAAAAATTCTTCTTAAAGAGATTCCAATTGACGAATACCAAGACTAGGACCCTTGACCTATTTTCCACTCCAATACCAAGACACATGTTATTTTGATAGTCAACCTTCTTCTTGACTCCTCTTCCACTTCGACCTTCTTAGCATCGAGACAATGTCACCACAAAGATCTTATCATTGTCTTGACACTGAGATCTCCTTCACTATGAGACCTCCTCACTGTCATATTACTGAGACCTTACTTCTGTGATGGAACCAAGTCTATTTTCCACATGATAACAATGATTCCTTCTGTGGTGCACTGAGCCTTTATCACATGAGATGGTACCGAAACATACTAGCATCATCAATGAACTATGATTTCACTGGAATTGTCTTCTAGCATAGCATATTGAGATATCACCATGACTGTGATATCAACGAACTATCATCACACTAATATGGCACAATAACTATGTTTTTGGACTGTAATAACACTGAAACAGTGATACCTCCTTTTTGTGATGATACAACACCTTTCTTACTATAATTGCACCAAAATTATCCCCATGACAAACATCTGAATTGCAAAGAGATCTAAACTTGTTAACTGTGGAATAGGTAGAGCTACCTATTTATAGTAGTTCTTCCATTTAATTAGTTGACATGAAATTATGAATCGTTGTGTCTTCATTTAGGTGATCCGAGATGAGTTTTTGTATTTCATTTTGAGGCCGACATGAAGAAGGATACCTTGTGCTTGTCTTGGAGGGCTACTAGACCATTCTATTGACTCGTATACATTTGTAGCATGCCCAAGAAGGGTTCTTCATACATGAAATTGAATGTCTTTTACTTTTGATGACTAGATGACAAATCCTAAAGGCTCACAATAAGAGCCATCTAAAAAATAAGATCCTTTCTCATGTAACCCATGAGTCAAGCATACAAGCATTTTATTTTTCTTATTTACATCAATTACATGAAAATCACAGTTACACATGTCATTATGAAGACCGAAGCTAGTTACACTTTTCAACAGGTAGTGCCCATAACTTTATTCAGTGTAAGATATGCAAGGATTTGAAGTGATTTCTAAATCCAAGACCAAAATTTCAAGTGATGGTTGCAAATGGTGGAACTAAAATTTCTCTTAGAAGTGCCATAATATCAATCTAACCATGGGGGGATATGTTTTGAATAGTCCAATTCTTTCCATTCCAATGGGTGGTGTTGATGTTGTATTAGGAGTTCAATGGTTATAATATTTGGGGACGATATAATTTAATTTTCAAGAACTTTTCTTAAATTTTCCTGGTAAGGAATGGGAATTGAATTAAGGGGTATTGTAGAGAAAATTGGGAAGATAATTAGCTCTAATGTCATGAAAAATATTTTGAAGAAGGAACAATGATGGGTAATTATGCAATTATGCTCACTATATGTTCAAACATCTAAATCTTCCATTTCTCCAGATCTCCAAAGAGTCCTTGAAAATCATTCCAAGGTATTTGAGGCTCCCAAGGTATTTGAGACTCCCAAAGGTATCCTGCCTATTAATGATCATGATCATACTATTCACCTGATTTCTAGAAGTGTTCCTCAAAACATCAAACCTTCCATATATTCCTATGCCCAAAAGAGTGAAATTGAACATATGGTTGTAGAAATACAGCTAGAGGCAGGTATAATTCAACCTAGCCAAAGTTATTTCTCTTCTCCATTAGTATTGGAACACAAGAAGGATGGCTCATGGCAGATGTATATGGATTATAGAGAGCTCAACAAGCTGACTATTAAAGATAAATTTCCCATTCCTATCATTGATGAATTGTTGGATGAACTACATGGGGTAATTTACTTCACCAAGATGGATCTTTGTTTGAGATATCATCAAATTAGAATGAATACAAAGGACATTCTGAAAAGAACATTCAGAACTCATGAAGGTCATTATGAATTTTTGGTCATGTATTTTGGTCTTACTAATGCACCTTCCACATTTCAAGGTTTTATGAACTCCATTTTCAAACCCTTAGAAATTTTGTGTTAGTATTTTTTGATGGTATACTAATCTACAAGTCTTGGAAATATCATGTTCAACATGTTGACATGGTGCTCAAACTATTGGAGGAGAAAAAATTGTATGCAAAACCCTCCAAATGTTTCTTTGGGGTACAAGAAGTGGAATATTTGGGTTGTATTATATCTCATGAAGGTGTTAAGATAGACCCTAACAAAATTAAATCCATAAAGGAATGGAAAATCCCCGCAAACTTAAGGCATATTTGAGGATTTCTCAGGGTGATAGGGTATTATCACAAGTTTGTTAAGCATCATGGGAAAATAACATCATCACTAACAACATTACCAAAGAAAGATGCATTTTTTTGGACTCCAAAAGCAACTAAGGCCTTTGGACAACTTAAATATGAAATGTGTCAAGCTCTCGTCTTAGCTACACCATACTTCACAAAAACCTTTATTGCCGAATGTGATGCCTTAGGAAATCCCATTGATGTTGTTTTAATGAAAGAAGGAAGATGCATTGATTTTGAAAGTCGTCCAATCAAAGGAAAGTATTTACACAAATCTATTTATGAGAAGGAAATGTTGGAAATACTACATGCATTGATGAAATGATTCCCTTACGTAATGAGAAGACACTTCAAGGTAAAAACAAATTAAATACTTCTTGGAACAAATATTATCTTTAGAAGTGCAACAAAAATGGATTACAAAGATGTTGGGCTATGACTTTGAAATCATCTATAGAAAAGGGAAGAAAAATGTTGTTGCAGATGCACTCTTAAGGAGGGATGAGGATGTGGAAGCATTATTATGTGCCATTTCAATTATCCAATATGATTGGATAAGCAAAGCAATGGATGAATGGAAGAATGATGAAGAGGCATGGACACTCATTCAAAAGTTGCAGCAAGATCTTAGTGCATATGATACATTTATATGGAAAAATGATACACTATGGTACATAGATCTCTTAAATCTATGTAAGAGATCCAAACTTAATTAAAAGGTTCTTTTGGAATTGCACACCTCTCCTATTGGAGGGAACTTAGTATTTCTTAAAAATTACCACAAGGTCAAGAAGGATTTTTTTTGGGATCGCCTTAAATTCAATATTCAAAAGTTTGTGGCAGAATGTTTGGTTTTCCAGCAAAATAGACTTGAGACAATTAAGACCATAGTTCTTTTAAAACCATGATCCATTCTAAGTCAGTGTTGGGAGGAAGTCCCAGTGGATTTTATCACAAGTTTACCCATGTCTGAAGGAAAGAGTGTCATCATGGTGGTAGTTGCTAGACTTACCATGTATGAACACTTTTGTGCACTATCTCATCCTTTCAAACCCAACATAGTTTGTTGAAAAGTGTAACTAGGTTCGGTATTCATAATGACATATGTAAATATGATTTTATGTAATTGACGTAAACAAAAATAATATTTTTGTAATTCTTGTCTCATGGGTTTCATGAGTAAGAAATTTTATTTTTAGTAGTGGCTCCCATTGTGAGCCTTTAGGATTGCTCATAAATTTAAAGAGAGTCAATGTCATGCATGAAGGACCCTTATTGGGCATATTAAATCTATATGTGAGTCAATCAAAGAGTCAAAAGACCCTCCAAGACAAGCACAAGTATCTCCTAGAAAGTCAACTTCAATATGGAATTAATTATCTCCTCCAACAGTCATGTCGGTTCATCCTCCATCCAGTTGGCTAATTTGAGGGGGAAACCACTATTAATAGGCAGCTAGGCCTAAGTTCAGAAGACATGATTTCATATATTTTTGGTTAAGGTTTGAAGTGGAAGGAAGTGCGAGAATCACTTGGAAATAAGACTTATAGCCAACAAAAGGAAGGAGGAGAGCATTAATGTTTGGGTCTTTTTTAGGGACAACCTTCACCCACACGTGCAAAGAGAAAGGGACTATTTTCTGTTGCATAGAAGGCTGAAGTATTGCAGATCCATAAGAAGGTAAAATCAGAGAAGACAAGGGTGTATATCTAGCCAAATTACAAAGGAAAGGAACTCCCTCTAAAGTGAAGGTAATCAAATCATAAAGGGAAGGTCTTTTGAATGAATTAGGGTCAACAATTGAAGACGCAATTCAAGAAGGTCAAAAGTCTAAAGCAGAAAGCTGAAGTTGAAGAAAAGCTAAGTGGAAGGAAGGAGAAAAAGGTTGTCTAAGGATCTCATCAAGAGAACTTGTGTCTTAGCCTTGGAGTGGAAAATAGGTCAATGGTCTTGGTCTTGGTATTCGTAAATTGGAATTTCTATAAGAAGGAGAATTTGTTAGGGTTTTCCTCTCAAGAGTGAGAGGTTTTGGCCTTGGTTGATAACCTATATTTTGTTTCTCTTGTCTCTTTATGGTTTATGCATTGGTAGTTGTTTGATGAAGAAGAACACTAATAACCTAAGAAAAATATGATCATAATCTAAAGAAGTAAAAAGCATTACAAGCAGTTACTAATAGAAGAGAAATCACTTAATTACTATGCCCTATATTTCTCAACACAATCGCTACCGCATTTGTGGAAACAATTCAAAAGCTACATGGAAACCCAAAGATCATTGTAAGTGAAAAAGATCCTATTTTCACCGGAAATTTTTGGACATAATTATTTTCTTGTCTTGGTACTCATTTAGCTCATAACTCATTCTATCATCCTCAATTTTATGGGAAAATTGAGATAGTGAATAAATGTTTGGAAGGATATCTTCCTTACTTTATATTTGATAAACAAACATAATGGGTCAAGTGGTTACCTCTGGTAGAATGGTGGTATAACACTTCCTTCCATACTGTAGCAAAAATGACCCCATTCATAGCAGTTTATGGATATCATCCATCGTCCATCACAATGTCTTTAAGAGGAAATTCTAAGGTTTAATCAATGGAAGATCACATCAAGCATCAACGACAAGTTCTCCAACTCTTAAAGGATAAAATGACTCTAGTGCAAAATCGAACGAAACAATAGGCATATCAACAACGCAGTGAAATTTTTTTTGATGTGGACAATTGGGTATTTTTACAACTACACCGTACAAGAAAATGTCCCTCAAGCAAGACAAGAAGGATACTAAATTACCATCCAAGTACTATGGCCTTTACAAGGTATTGCAAAGGATTGGTGTTATGGCATACAAATTGGAGTTTCATGTATCCTCCTGAGTACACCCAGTTTTCCATGTTTCATTCTTAAAGAAGGGTATAGGTGAAAAGCTCCCAGTTAAAACTATATTTCCAAAACTTGAAGAGGAAGGAAAAATCATATTATAACTTGAAGAAATCATTGAAACACTAATTCAAAAAATACATAATTGATCAATTTCAAAGTATCTCATAAAGTGGAAGAACTTATCTACTGAATATCCCACATGGGAGCATTAGTATTTCATACCGAAGCATCTAGAACTACTCAAGCATTGAGGAAGACACATTTTTGAAGGAGAGGGGCATGTTAGGTCCCTATAATACTAGTGTAGCCCCCATATTGTTATTATTGTGCCCCATAGAACCCCATATTTTTATTTTCGTGCCCCTTAGAAACCCACTATTATTATCGTTGAGCCCTTAAATTATTAGTGTTATGTAGGCCCTAATTATATTTTGACTCTTTAGACTCCTATATAGACCAAGGAGGTCTTGTCATTTGAATCATCCAAGAATTGTTAATTTATGTAATGTAAAAGGAGGTTTCCCTCTCGAAGAGGATTTTCTTCTATATTTATGATCTGGTTACATAACAGTCTCCTCCATTGTTAGAAATGGAGAAATTCTTAATATATTTTATACAATATGAGTAATAAATAATACTCTTACAATATTGCAAGTAGAGACATCACTGGAATGTAACCAGAGAGTAAGGGTAACAACAAACCATCCATTGGCACACCACCAATAACATCCTGACAAGAGAATAATATTCCCACTGCTAATGACTCCCATAGGGAGCCAAAGGGTGAATGAAATTATGAAGCCATGTGGTTTCAACAAAATTAAAAAGAGCCACCATTGTTTCCACATAAGAACAACCACATTGCTAGCAACTAGGGATAGACAACACTAAGCAAAGGGAAAACACAAATTAGTATGGCGAAAATGGATGCAAGAGAGGTAACAAGAACAAATAAAACATATATTTCCATGAGCATATGAGCAACAAACACCTATGAGGTGTAAGCTGGATGGTTTCTGTGGGGATTAGTCCTCATAAGGTCACTAGTTAAAATATTATGGGGAGGGGTTCACAATGGGAGCCACCTGTGAGGGATACAAATTGTCCCATGGCATGTATAGGGTTGGAAAACCCTTGCACATTCTTTTGAAAACATTTGAGTAAGCCTATCCTCCTATCGACTATCCATTTGGATGACCTTCTCTCCTAATTTCACATGTTGCACTGTACTCTTATCCCAAGTTGGTATGATAGTTATGATGGAGTCTTAGCATTCATCAAATCACTTCTTTTGAAATGGAATACATTTGGAAAATTTATTAGGCTCCTTTTCTAGCTCTTTCATCCTTCAATTACACGTTTGGACCTTCTCCTTCAAGTGCTTATTCTCTTATCAAAGTTGCACATTGATAGCTTTGCAAATCTTTCCACCTTTATTTCTTTACTTTATCCATGTTGAGTTTGTATTATGTTCAAAGTTTTTGAAAAATGTGTAACAATTAAGGAATCAAATGCTATGATACCTTATGATCCATAAATAAGGGACTTATATCCCACTCACTTCATGAGGATGGATCCTTGCATAAATTTATTTGTTCACTATAACCCAAACTAAGAATTTATTACAAGTTTTGTTCTTAGTGTTTGGTTGTGTTTGTGAAAATGAATTCCTTTACTAATTAGTTTTCTAAGCATGAGAAACTACATAAATTGAATTTTACATGTAACTCAAATAAAAAAAAGAGAGTATGATAATGTAGACTTTCACAATGTAGTTACATGTAAAACCAATTTCTTGTTAAATGAGTTATACAAAAAAGTACACTTGCAAAATTTGTTCTACCATTTGAAAGCACCATAATGATTTCGACCACCAAACTGGAAAGCTTATGTTTCTCTTAGTATGGTTGAAGTTGAGTATATAATTTTCTATGCAACTTGTTGTGAAGTAGTTTGCCTTCGAAAGATATTTGCTGGTTTGTTTGATCGAGTGCTGGAATTGACCATGGTATATTATGACAATCAAAGCTTATAAAGCTTACTGAGAATCCAATTTTTCATGATGGGTCAAAGAAAATTGAGATCAAGTATCATTACATCCAGAATATTGTCTAGAGAGGAGCTGTGAGGCTCGAATACATCGTTTCTGATGAGCGAGTTGCAGATGTTTTGACAAAGGCTTTATCTTGTATTAAGTTTTCCTATTTTAGAGAAAGGCCCGGATTGGATGAGAATCCCTCTCTTTCAGAGAGGGTGCATTTATTGTATAGAATAATGAGATTGAAAATATTCCTTGTGCTTATCTGAGAGATCATGGTTTATAATCGGGAAGATTGTCCTGGTTAATCCCATTGTCAGTGAGATTAACTAAGAAACCAATATGGTTGGGGAGTTTGGTTCTGAAAATTGGAGTGTTCCCTTAAATCATTGTGTTTGACTGAGAGACCAATGGGTTTGGTCGGGGACACTATTTTTGAGTTCTATTCCTTGAATCATTATGCTTGACTGAGAGACCAAGTGGATTTGGTCAGGAAGATTTATTTTGATTACTCTCTTGGGTCATTATGCTTGATTGAGAAACCATTTCATATGGTTGGAGAGTTTGGCCTCATTAATTGATCCCATGGTTAGTTGGGTTATGACCTTGATGCTGTTGGTTTGGCTTGCAGGATGAGCTTGATACTATGTATCTTTCCTTATGATGATATTTGTACATAAGTTGAGAGAGAGAATGAAAAGTACCTCCCTAGCTAAGAGGGAGTGTTGAAAAATGGTAGTTTCAGTCAATATTTTCATGGTCATAATCAAAGGTTAAGTTATTTGTTTTCTTTTTTTCCAAGTCAGCCTCAACTGGCCTAGTTGGTCCCACCACTTGAAGGGATTTGACCCCAAGGTCAAAACCCACCTCATGAAACACATATAAATAAGCATTCATTGTACCTCATTTGGCATCATCTCATCTCATTAATTCGACCAATCACAAGGAAATCTATTCACATGTGTGAAGAAGAAGAAGAATATTTGTCTCTGCATTGACCAACCAGTTTTGAACTATGTTGACCAACATTAGCTTGACCATATTTCTACCGTTTGACTGAGTTGTTCGCAGAGAATTGGAGGACAAATATTCTGTGATTCGTTGATTGTTCTCTGACCAAAGTTCTATCTCTGTTTTGGGTCGTTGACCAAGGTTAGACTGAAAGTAAACATATGAGGATTGACCACACATTTTGTGGAAATTGAAAGACCGGATTTCGACCCATTGACCAGTAGCCTCAGGCCAAAATTCGATCCCTTATATAAAATTTCACTTTAAGAAGATCATTGATCAATTCTCTATCTTTTGACTGGTTTTGACTTGCCATTTGTTGAAGTCAAAGGTTGGAATTTTGACTAGAATAGTCTGATGTACAATTGATGAATTGAACTCTCCCTTAAGGAAATATCACCAGGTTTTCCCCCTTGTGAGGTTTTGTCCCAAGAAAGTTTAGTGTCTATTATTTCATTATTTTTGTTGTGATCTCTATTACTCTACTAAAGTTAATGGTTGAAATTTCAAGTATAATTTCTTAATGATTGGAATGCTCTAAATAAGTCAAATTGTATCATTGAAAGTAGTTATTAATTTAAAAATTGTTCTAGTCTTGTTTGATACTATAAAACCAACATAAGGTTATATAGACTCTTGAAACAAACTGCTCAAGAATTAACGCATAATAACATCAATCTATGTGAAATTTGGCATAGAAGATATGATCACCTTCACTATAGAGCTTTGCCAACTTTAAATCAAATGGTTTCAGGAGTTTCAGAATTGCAGATGGAGCATGGATAAGTATGTAATTGTTATGCACTTGGGAATAATGTCAAGAAGCCTTTTCCAACAGCTAAAGTAGGTCCAAGAAAATTTTGAATCTAGATCTTTCTGATATATGTGGTCTAACACTGGCGAAATCCCTTGGAGGCTCTTTGTACTATGTAAACTTTATTAATGATTTATCTCACAAGACATGGATTTAGTACATGAAGACAAAGGATTATGTATTTAAGTTGAAGTGGAAAAATTTAAGGGAAAGAAAATCAAGATTCTGAGATTAGATAATGGAGGAGAATACAATTCCAAGGAGCTCATTTTCTTTTGTAAAAAATGAGATTAAGAGGGAGTTGATAGTCCCTTATAATCCAAAAAAAATGGATTTGCTGAAAGAAACAATAAAACCATTAAATAATTTGTTAAGGAAATGATGCATGATTAAAACTTGCCTATGTTTCTATGGAGTGAAACATCTATGAAAACAATCTATATTCAAAATATAAGTCCTCATCGAATTTTGGAAGACAATACTCCTGACGAAGTGTTCACTGGATATAAACAACACGTTGGGAATTTAAGAATATTTAGTTGTCCATTCTATATCCATGTACCTAAGGAAAAGAGAAAGAATCTAGAGCCTTCAAGAAAGAAAGTAATATTCATTGGATACAGTGAGTTATCAAAGACCTATAGAATCTATGTTCCAGGACAATGATAGACTATAGTCAGGAGGGACATGACCTTTGATGAGAATGTTTCCTATTGGAAGTATAGAGAAGCTCCCATGGAATCCATTGATTATGAAGAACATGAAGCTCCCAAGGAAGAAGGTTTAGGTCCATCCAATCCTTCAGAACATCTCATAGATCATCAAGAAGAGATATAAGGGACTAGCGATCCAGTGGACCCAATATTTCTTCTTGAAATAAGAAAAAGTCAAGCTTGGTTTAGATCTACTTTGTACGAATTAGAAGGGCATACAACACCACGTTGCACCTTTAGAGAAAGCAAGAGGCTGAAGAGGTATTATGGATATGCAACATTGATGACTAATCTCATTGATTTTGAACTTTCCACCTATGAAGAAGCAACTAGCCAACAAGTTTGGAAGGATTCAATGTTGGAATAATACCAATCGACTATGAAGAAAGATGTATGCAAAGTTGTGCCTAGACCTGAAGGGAAATATATGGTAACCTCCAAATGGGTATACAAGATTAAGCATGCAGTGGATGGGAATATTGACAAATACAAGGCACGATTTGTGGCTAAAGGGTTGTACCAGAAAGAGGGAGAGGATTATGATGAGACATTTGCTCCAGTTTCCAGGTACACCACTGTTAGATCTATTATTTCTATTGATTCTTCTATGGGATGGAATTTACACCAGATGGATGTAAAGACTACTTTTCTCAATGACATGATTGAGGAAGAAGTGTACATAGAACAATCTCAAGGTTTTGAGGTTCATGGGAAAGAGTCTCACTTTTGCAAATTGAAGAAAGCCTTGTATGGACTTAAGAAAGCACCTAGAGCTTGGTATTCTTGAATTCACAACTACCTGACAAGATTTGGTTTCTCCAAAAGTAGTGCTCATCCAAACCTATATATCAAGGTTGAGAAGAATGAACCTATTATTTTATTATTATATGTTGATGAATTATTTTTTACAGGAGTAGAGAATCTCATTATTCGGTGTAAGAGGAAGTTGGATTCATAATTCGATATGAATGATATTGGGTTGATGCAGTACTATTTGGGGCTAGAAGTATGTCATAAACCGGATGAAATATTCCTTGCTCAAAGAAAGTATATTATCAAGATCCCACATAAGCTTCGAATGATGGATTATAAATCAATGACAACTCCCATGGTGGAAAACCTAAGAAAGATGAGAGACTCTGAGTCAAATTTGGTAGATCCATCCATGTACCGAAATTTGATTGGTTCATTGATGTATTTGGTTAATACTATACTAGACATTTTCTTTGCAGTGACCACTCTAAACCAGTTCCAGTAGGAACCGAGACATGATCATTGGATTGCAAAAAAATCATGTATTGAGATATTTGCGTGGTACGATTGATTATGATTTGAGATATCTCTCAAATGGTGATATACAACCGCAAGGATATATAGATGCAGATTGGGCATGGAGTGTTCAAGATAGAAAGAGTACATATGGATGATGCTTCGGTTTGGGCTATACTATGATTTCATGGATAAGTAGGAAGCATACATTTGTTGCACTCAACACTACCGAGGCAGAGTATACTGCAACCAGTTTAACGAGTCATGAAGTAGTATGGCTTTCGAAGTTCCTCGCAAGACTATTTGATCAAGTGATAGAATTTACCGTGATATATTCTGATAATAAGAGTTGTGTGTAGCTTACAAAAAAATCCATTTTCCCATGATAGGTCGAAGCACATTGACATCAAGTACCACTTCATATGTGACATGGTGCAAAAGGGAGCAGTGAAGCTTAAGTACATCTCCATTGATGAGCATATTGTTGATATTCTTACAAAGCCTCTATCTAGAGAAAAGTTTGTATACTTAAGGGATAAGCATGGACTTATTGAGAATGCTTCCCTCAATGAGAGGGAGTGTTGATGAGATAACATCAGGGACAAAAATTCTCCTTTGTCGACTATGTTTACCAAATTAGGGAGAATGGTACAAAAAAGGACAATCATTCTTCCTGTGTTAAGTATATTTATTAGATTGGGAATAAGGGTCCTAGAGTCCTAGGATCACTTAGTTGATGGGTGCCTTTTATCATTAGGATCAGATTACTCTCCAGATAGGTAGAGTGACCTCATCATGGCCTAGAGAGAGGCCTTTTAGATTTGGGACCAAAGTACTCAATGGATTGATTGTGTCATTGGGGTTTTACCACAGGTCAAAGAGATTGACCAAGATGATGGTGAACACAACTAGCTAGTATAACGTGGCGTAGAGGTGTCGACCAAAATCATAGTGACTAGTTGATTCTAAAGATGCGCCATGTGTCACAATTGTGACCAACTTATGGTAACTTGTTGATGCTATTGGTTTACCATGTGTCACATTTGTGACCAAATCATGGTAACTTGTTGATGGTATTGATTTACCATGTGTCAAGTTGTTAACCATATTATGGTATCCTGTTTTACCATGTGTCACAGTTGTTGACTAGATTATGGTAATTGGATTTTTCATAACCTTTTCTTAGAGAAATTTGTCAACATGAGAACATCTATAGAGTGATTATGAATACCTCCCTAGCTAAGAGGGAGTGTTGAATTTTGAAGCTATGGTTAGTCTTCATAATTAATGTTTTAACTGTTGAAATATATAATGAAATTGTAATACATGTTCGTCATGCCATTTTTATTAGTTATCCATTGAAAATATTAATGCAAGACATGTTCCCCATGTCAGTTTTAAAAAAGAAAATTTTGAAATTTGAATTTTTGGCTCCAAACTTGTGAGACAACCCTCCTTTAAGTCAAGTCGGCCCCAGTGAAGAGACACCCATTCAAACAGGTAGAACACTATATATATAGCACTCGACCTCCTCCACAAGGCACCATCTAATCTATCACATAAGAATACATATTCTGGGCATCCAAGCAAAGAAGAAGAAGGATGAAGAAGGACAAGAAGGATGAATTATTCTAAAGCACACACACACACACACACACACACACACACACACACACACACACACACATATATATATATATGTTATGGTCAGTTTTACTATCATAATTGACTAGCAGTATTAAGTGTATCTCTTGTTGAATTGAAAAAATTCTCTCAGGAAAAGGTTGTTGGATTTCCCCCCCAAGTGTGTTGTCCAAGGGTAAATATTGTGTTCTCATTGTGTATTATGATCTCTATTGTCCTTATGCATTTATGGTTGGGTTTATGAAGTGTAATTTCGTAATCATAAACATGAGTTGCTATAAGAAGATCTACATCATTAGAAGTAATTATCAAATTTTTAGAAATTTGTTCTTGTATCTATTGCACTTGAAAAATCAACAAGGGGCTCTGCCAAGAGAAAATGACATAGGAATTTTATGACCATAGCATCTCCTATCTATCAGTTCCTCTAGGTAGGATTATTTTTTACCAAGTCCACATCAAGGAGGTTGTGACCCACAAGGAGGTGTGAGAAAAAAACAGAAAGGGAATATGGCCTAGCATGAGGACCCCAAACTTTAGAAGTTGATGAGCCCCGAAATTGGGTAACTTATTGGGTTCATTTTGCCTAACTGTTCTTTGTCAATCCACCATTTTTCATAGTTTATGCATGTTTTTTGAGTATATTTATGTTAGTTGAACGAATGAGAATAGTCACTTGACCAAGAAAGCTAACACGTGGTTATTGCAGAATTTTGGACAAATTTTGGACCAAGACCAAGCAATTATGAGCCAGATGACAGCCAAGCATGAAGGAACAAGGGTGAGGATTCGTAGGAAGGGTGTTTCCTGCATTAAATGGTCCCTTCCTCAAATTCTCCACCCTCATCTCGGAGTTCAGTAGGCCATCGAAAAGGATTCCCAAGGGCAGCCAAGCAGTTTTGTGTAAAGTGAGTAATCACTAGCAGTTTGAGCAGCCGAGCCCCTTGAGTTAAGGAGGGTTGTTGGAGACCCTCGTAGTGCATAAATAGGAAGGCTTCCAGCCTTCGTAGGTTACTTTGGGGAGCAGTTGTTTTTCACTATAGTGCTGTTAGTTTTTCAACTCATTTTGTAGCTTCTGTTGTACAACTTACTTTGTGTACTGTTATTTGTTTTTAGTGTCTTTGCAAAATCATTTCTGTTAAGTATATTCAAATCTTGCTTGGTTACCTAGGTCATTGTTGATGATTAAAAAGGCTTTTCATGTTCAGATTGATTTGATAGGTTAATAATAGAGAAGATCTTCATAAAAAGGCTATTAAGCACCCCTAATCTCACCTCTCCCTCCGTGGGACCATGAGCTGGGACCAAGGTGTCCTTGCCACCACCAAAAACATTGTCTTTGCTTCATCAAGAAATTATTAGTGTTAGATTCTCATTTGTAGAAGTTGATACCAGTTGTGGTTACATACTCAGGTTCATGATTGCTTAGTTTGCATAGCTATTTCACATGATTTCGTTGCAAATAAACTTCTATTCATTTTCTTTGTTGTTATTTAGGTCAGATTAGGTTAAAGTAGCTAAGTCCTTGATTTTCCGAGTCTTTGTTTGTTCAGTTTGAAAAATAACTTGCAGAGCACCTGTAATAATTCTCTATCTACTCGTACTCCATCAATCCCACCTGCTCCATCCTCTAACTTGGATTCTTGCCTTACATTCGCCACATTCGCTCGCTTTGCCCTAATTTCCATATTTTTGTGCAACATTTCTCTACCCCTCCTTGAACAAATCCAACCATCCTCATCGCCCCTCAGCTCCATCCACCAAGTCCTGGACCTCCTCACACCCTTATCTCAATTCTAAACCCACTTCTTCACCTTTCTTCCTCCATCAACCCCCCAAAATTCCCTTTCGGAACATCCTGTAGAAGTTACAAAACATCTTGTAGGACCCCTATAGACTTCCTGTAGAAGCTCACGTAAGTGGTTTCTTGATATCCGAACACTATGAAACTCTCTGGAAGGGTGCTAGGGACCTCTTAGGCCCTCTTCTCACCTTCCCAACCTCCTGCAAGCGCCTCGCCAGTTCCCTCTCGCCAATCCACCTTTGCACAGTCAAACCAGTTAAAGCACATGCATGATAATTCTGACAACTTACTCAAAAATACAAAAAGTTTTT
>APFE031698426.1:22624-37995 GCA_000404065.3 Pinus taeda | reverse complement strand
GTTTGCATTTCCTTTCAGCTTTTTAGTTTCTTTCTGCAAGTAGATTAGCCTCCTTTGAGTTAGCTTTCATCCATCAATAAAAAAGCTTCTTCTAAGAGCTCATAGAAGTTGGCTTAAGCTCCTAGCGAACTTGTGCCAGCTGACCAAGTGATAGCCGCAACAAGAGCTAGTACTTGTGCATACAGCACTGTCGCTTCCAAGTTTGTTACGAACTACAGGGTTGATAAAAGTAAAGAAGGGAGTCCCAGGAGTTGCAGCATTATTGCTGCAATACTGGACCCCACCATCTTTTGGCACCGTTGCTGGGGAAGCGTCAGAGTATTTGTGATTGCTACTTTTCTTCTATTTTCTACTACAACCTTCTGCTAAGTAGTTTATTTCAGCAAGCGTAGAGTAGTTGTTTCATTTCCATTCCGCAATTTCATTTCCGCAAAAGTAGACTAGACATTTCCTGCTTTCCTAGACTAGCATTTCAATTCTGCAAGCATAGATTAGCATTTCAATTCCGCAATTTCCATTCTGCAAGTGTAGCTTAGCATTTTGTTTCTGCAATTTCATTTCCGCAAAATACATTAGTCCTTTCTTGCTTTCATTTCAATTCTGCATCTTCATTTCAGCAAGATAGATTTTAGTTAGTTGCAGTTCAATCTATTTCAGTTTTGCAAGTACAAGCAAAAAAAAAACAAAAGCAACCAAAAATATTTCATTTCATGCCTTGTAGGAACATAGACAATACCAGAAAATTCTTTCCTAACACCCCCACCACATCACTAAGTCACCCTTCTCTCTTCTTTGGTGGCAGTGATCCAGAAGAACCTATAGGTGAACCTTCAGAGATATACGAAGATCCTATAACAAAAGAGGAGCAAGAGAACATCCCTCTTGAGACCATAGCTGAACACATAAATGATATAGGAGATGAGGAGATAATAGAAGGTGCCTTTCCCATCCAAGAGACCAATAGGGACATGAAAATGAAGAACATAAGTCCCTCAGCCTTACCTCACTTCCATGGGTTTACCACTGAAGACCCTGATACCTTCTTGTTTGAGTTTGTTGTCCTTTGTTGAACTTATGACTATGCCGAGGACGAGAAAAAGTTGAAACTCTTTCCTTCTACCCTTAAGGATGCAGCCCTATGCTGGTTCATGGGGTTACCTGGAAACAATATCACAACTTGGGCTCAGATGTAGCAAGCCTTTAACAACAAATACCCGGACTACTGTAGGTCAAAGGAAACAAAGGGAGAGATCTTTCGGATGACCATGGGAAGTGATGAGTCTTTAGAAGACTACGAGGAAAGGTTCCAACTTAGTTATAAATGAGCCAAGTGCACACTTGACTCTGAATCTCTGAAGCTGGTTCTGCTCAGAGGAGTCCCTGAAGACCTTCTAGATACCCTCCATTTGCTAGCTGGAGGATACATCTACCAACTACCTTATGAGGACATAAAGACTATCTTTAGAAACCATTCTAGGGCAGCTCAGAAAAGAGGTAGGGGGAATCCACTTTCAGCTAGTGCCACCTTCTCCAAGCATGAGTTTGCTAATCAAATGGATGACCTCAAAAGTGAGATGAGACAAACCATTTCCATGCAACTTGATACTTTCCGAATCCAACGAAAGAAAGAGAAAGCTGAGAGGGCTTTGGCTATTTTTCTGTCCCAAATGTACGAGGAAGCACCCTAAGAATGAGTGTTCATTGCACTCAGTAGAGGTATGTTTCGTTTGTGAGGAAGACCACCCCACAAACCAATGCCAAAGCCATGTACTAGGGGACTGAGGCAGCCACTGAACCACTCTACTTCCTCAACCAAAGGAGGCCGCATGGGCCCATACCTTACCAGCAGGGGATGCAAGGGACATCCCAAGATTATTATAGCCCCAACCAATCCACTCATATACCTTCTTGGGGTCCCCCTGCTCATCCTTCCTGGTCCGCACCTCCTCCATGGTATTATCCATCTCAATACCATACTCAACCTATTTCTCATTCGTTTCAATCACATGTCCAGCCACAACCTCAGTGGAATTCACCTCAGCAGGGGTGGAGGCCCTAATACAACTCTCTTCCCACCATTCTGCCTCCACCACCTTCTCAATCACAACCCTTACATCCTGCTCCTCCAAGACAACCCCAGATGCCTGCTTAACCGAACCTGAACCCCAACAATAGACAGGCCCAACAGGTATACACTGGGGAGACAACATGCCCTACCTATGCTGTGGAGATCTAGGAGATCAACCTGCGATTTGGGAAGGTCCTTCAAGATCACCAACCTCCTCCCCCGGAGGATGAAGAAGAGAAATAGGAAAGTGAACCCAAAGCCATTCCACCCTTTCCTGAGTGACTAACAGTAACCACGCAACCAAACCCAGAGGAGACTGAACTTTTGGGAGTACTTAAGCAATGGTGTGTGAAAATACCACTTCTCCGGGCCATAAAAGATGTACCAATATACAACAAATTTATCAAGGAGAAGTGTTTCAGGCACCCAGACAGGCGCAAGAGAGATGCCTCTACTATCAATGTCATAGGAAAACTATCGGAGCTAATGTTGGGGCAAGTAATCTGTCCAAAATATTTGGACCCTGGGAGTCCTATAGTTGATGTCCACATCAATGACACAATAATCCCCCACACCTTGATTGATCTAGGGGCTGCCATTAATATGATGACCAGGGACACTATGCTTAAACTCAACCTTCAGAATTCCTTAAGAAAGACCTCGACAGTACTGCAGTTAGCAGACCGCTCCACCGTGACTCCCGAAGGGATTTTGGAAGATGTTCTGGTCTTTGTTGACTCTTGGGAGTACCCTGCAGACTTCTTGGTCCTTAAGCCAAAGGAAAAACTCACTGGATACCCCCTCATTTTGGGAAGGCCTTCGTTAGCTACTGCGGATGCTTACATCAGTTGTCGAGCTGGGAGCATGACCATCAAGAATGGTCCTATGTCCAAGCAGCTAGTCCTATACCCTCATGCCCAACCTCTGCTAGAACATGACTTACCACTCTGGTTGGAAGAGGGAGATGAGGATGAGGTCTACTTTGCACCATTGTGCACAGTAGAAGCCACCAGGGGAGGCCCTCAAACCAAGGATGACTTGATTGAGAATTTGATTCAAAATCCACCTCCCGGTGCATTGTCATTAGAGGATTTGGTGGAAGGTACCCAAGCCAGTGCTTTAGTGGACCTCTATGTGGCTGATCCGACCTCTCCTAGAGTTAAGAATGTGGAATTTGGCCCCGGAAGAACCTTAAATATCAGCTCATCCCTATCTCCCTCCCAGGAGAAGGAGATGTGTAGCTTATTGAACAATCATTTGGATGCTTTCCCTTGGAGCTATAAGGAGATGAAAGGAGTCCACCCATCAGTCTGTACCCATCATATCTACATTAAAGAGGATTGTACACCAGTCAGGCAGCCTCAGAGGAGAATGAATTCAGCCCTTAAAGACATTGTCAAAGAAGAATTGCAAAGTTGTTGGATGCAGGATTCATCTACCCCATCTCTGACAACGAGTGGTTCTCACCTCTCGTGCTTGTGCCCAAGAAAATGGGAAGTGGAGAATCTGTGTAGATTACTGAGAACTTAACAAAGCCACCAAGAAGGACCATTTCCCTTTGCCTTTCATAGATCAAGTGTTGGATGGGCTGGCAGGGAAGAAGTTCTTCTCTTTCCTAGATGGGTTCAGCGGGTATAATCAGATCCAAATCAGCCTGGAGGACCAAGATAAGACCACCTTCACTTATCCATGGGGTGCCTTTGCCTACTGGGTCCATACCTTTGGGCTATGCAACGTTCCTGCCACTTTCCAGAGAGCAGTATTGAGCATATTTGCTGAATTGGTTCATGATTCGGTGGAAATCTATATGGATGACTTTACTCCTTATGGGTCCAACTTCCAAGAAGCATTGACTAACCTGGAAAAAGTTTTAACCAAGTGTATTGAGATGAAGCTATCCCTCAGTCCCGAAAAATGTGAATTCCTTATGACTGAAGGGACTGTGCTAGGTCATACCATTTCTCAGCAAGGATTATAGGTGGATCCTAACAAAATTGCTATCATCCAAAAGGTTCCACCTCCTCAAAAGGTAAGAGATGTTCGGAGTTTTCTAGGCTTAACTGGATATTATAGAAGATTCATTAAGGATTTCAGTAAGCTAGCCTCACCATTGTTTGGTCTCTTAGGGAAAGATGCTGAGTTTAAATGGACCGATGACTGTCAAATGGCTCTGGATGAGTTAAAAGATAAGCTAGTGTCCGCCCGATCTTGAGAGGTCCAAACTGGGCCCTACCTTTCCACATCCACACCGATGCCTCGAAAAAAGCCATAGGGGTAGCCTTAGGACAAGTTTAGGAGAAACTACCATATGCCATATACTTTTTCAGCAAAAACCTGTCGAGGGCAGAAATGAACTATACTGTAACCGAGAAAGAGTTCCTGGCTATAGTCCATTCCCTAAACAAGTTCAGCCACTACATCACTGGTTATCAAACATTCATATACACTGATCATGCTGCGATTAGATATTTAATGAATAAGCCTGATGTAAATGCTCGTACCATTAGATGGTTACTTTTGTTGCAGCAATTTGATTTGACCATTATCGACAAGCTAGGTAAGGAAAATGTTGTTGCTGACTTCCTATCTAGGTTGGATTTGTTTGCAGGTGAAGAAGGGACAATGGATGACCATATGCCAGATGAACACCTGTTTGTTATCTCATTACTCTCTCCATGGTTTGCTGATATAGCCAATTACTTGGTCTTAGCACAGTTCCCTCCGCACCTATCCTCAAAGGAGAAGAGCAGAATTGTGAGGAAGAGTGCCCCATTCACTGGGATCAGGGGCAACCTGTTTAAACTTGGCCTAGATCAGATCTTGAGGTATTGTGTTAGGGAGGAGGAAGTCTTTGACATCCTCCTAACCTGTCAGGATGGGCCCTGTGGAGGCCACTTTGCAACAAAAAGGACTACCTTCAAAATTCTATAGGCAAGCTACTATTGGCCCACTCTTCATCAAGATTTCATAAGATACATCAGCTAGTGCGACCGATGTCAGAGGATGGGGAAACTGACTCCAAGGGATGAAATGCCCCTCCAACCTCAAGTGACCATCGAGCCATTTGAGAAGTGGGGCATGGATTTTGTGGGTCTTATCAACCCTCCTTCAAAGCAAAGGTCTTACATCATTGTGTGCACCAACTACCTGACAAAGTGGGCAGAAACAAAGGTGATCAAGGCAGCGACAGAAGAAAAAGTGGCTGAGTTTTTAAGGGAAAATATCTTCTACAAGTTTGGCTACCCAAGAGAGTTAGTCACCGATCAAGGAAGCCAATGCACCTCTAACTTGATTGAAGACCTGCTCGCTCATCACAAGATCAAGCACAAAACTTCCACCCCATATCACCCACAAGAAAATGGGCAGGTGGAAGTCACTAATAGAGCGTTGGAAGAGATTTTGACTAGGGTGGTGAGCAACATCAAAAAGGATTGGGCAGATTGCCTGGTTGAGGCCACCTGGGCCTACAACACCACTTGGAAAACTACAATAGGTTTCGCACCTTATGAGCTGGTCTACTGGAAGAAAGATCTGTTTTCCATAGAATTCGAGTACAACACAGTGAGAGTGGCAGCTCAGCTAGACCTAGATCTCAGCCACGTACAATGGGAAAGATTACTGCAGTTGAATGGATTAGATGAACAGAGGATGTAGGCCCTCCTCCACTTAGAAGTGGTTCAACTCCAAAGAAAGATCTGGCATGAGCGGTACCTTAATGAAAATCAATTCCAGCCAGGAGATTGGGCACTGTTGTATGACTCAAGATACAAGGATTTCAAAGGGAAACTGAGGACAAGGTGGTCAGGAACATACACAGTGGAGAAATGCAACGAAAATGGTTCAGTCCTTATCAGGACCATTGATGAAGAAGCCATCCCCATGCTTGTTAATGGGCATCGATTGAAAATCTACAGGAAACCCCTTTCGAGGAAGGAGTTCATTAAAACTTTGGACAAATCAGTGCTGGTAGTGGAGCAGGGCCCTGTTTCTATTCCACCCACACCTTGATCATAAAAAAAAAAAAAAAAAAAAAAAAAAAAAAAAAAAAAAAGGAATAAAAAGATCCCTGGGTGAAAATTTCTTAGAGGTGCTTGGGGCAAACAGTGAGGGTGAAAACCTCATGGAGGCACCCCAGCTGTCTCTCTCTCTCTCAAAAAAAAAAGGAAAAAAAAAGGGAAAAAACAGGCCTAATCTCTGTGAAATAATTGCAGGTTGCAGGGAATACATTGCAGGTAAGGAGGATTACGCAAAACAAGGATAGGGGTCCGTAGCAGGCTACAGGACATCCCTACAGACACTTCCTCCATGACCACTCGCCTTTCCTAAGATTTGATCACATTCAGGTTGAGATTCCACCTTCTATAGGAAGTTCTGGGATTTCTACAGGAAGTTCTGCATTTCTACAGGAAGTTTTGCATTTCTACAGGAAGATCCTGTAGAACCTTCAGACAGGCCAAAATCGATCTTGGGAGGAAATCTGAAGGTTGGAATCTGCTTGTTGGGCCTACAACCACCCCTGTTTCCATCCATCACCATATGTCACCCCTGTTTCATCCTTTTGCACCTCCGTCACCCACTTGGTTATGTGTTCCTGCATAGTCATACAAGAAACCCTGTTTTCCTCAGATTGACAGCAAGAGTTTTTAGTGACAAGTCAAGTAACAAAGTCTTGCTCACCCTACCTATCCAAACTCCATCTAGACTCTTCATCAACGAATCCCTTGTCAGCAATATAGCCCTGCTTGTTTAGCCTGCATCCCAGGAGGAGAAGCAGCTACAGGACATCCTACAGGAATCCCGTAGCAGCTGATCCCTCTGGAAGACATACTCTGGAGGTAGGGACATCCGAAATCAACAAAGGGAACATGCCAAAGGCTCCTCTTGGACGTGAAAACATCCTCGGCAGCTGAAACCCAACAGAACTTGTGCATGCAGTGTTGACAACCGAAGGATCGGGTTCCAAAACCTGTGTATACAACATCAACAAATGAAGGAATGGGTTCTAACACCAGTGCACGAGGCAACAACAAGAGAAGTAGTGGTTCCAAGACCCGAAGTCTGCATAACATGTCCATGGCCACGCAGGTAAGTGTCTAAACTCATTCGTCAATTGCATAAACTATATTTCGAAAACTGCATGTCTGTGAAAATGGTTCGCATTGAACGGGATCAGTGGCTAGTCAACTGGCCAACCTCAGCCAGTTACATAGCTTTGTGGGATCCGAACAAGATCAGTTACATTCAAAATTGCCGACGAGACGTGCAGCCGACACGTGTGGAGTGTCCAGTCGGGGAAAATCGTCGAGACTGGCAGTGGTGGCGGTGGTTAATGGTAGAGGGGAGGTGATGGCGATCAGGGACATGCAGAGAAATGATGGCTGTGATGTTGGATCAACGGTTCGGTCTGGCCACCTCATCCCCCTGCCACGAATTGCATCGCAGTTAAAAGATGCTCGGCTGAAGACTCTCACCACCCGCTGTTCATTTTCACTTGCAACGTCCTTGACCGAAGTACAAGTCCTCTGCTTCCAAAATATTTTAACCCGTCGTCCTCCACCGAGATTTTCGTCCTGTTTCAAAAATCTCCCGTGTACCGGGCTCGTTCAAAGGTGCAGTGACATCCTACAGAAGCAGGCAAGAGTTCTACAGGAAGAAGCTCTATAGGAAGTACGACACAGTTTTCCGGAGCAGGGAAACCTGGACTTTTCTTCGTTGAATTTGGAGTTCTGAGAGAGGTAGGCTCAAAAACACTCTTCCATGCATGGTATGTTTCGAAAAGGTGGTGAATTGAACTGTCTTGAATTGGAGGGTCAGAGAAAAGTCTGCCTATGAGTTGGAAATAGCGGTTTGCCTGTGTGTTGCACGGAATTTCTCAGTCAGTTCTGCATCAAAAATCTCCTCCACAGTTCCTGTTAAAAAATTTCTCCTGTAGGAAAGATACGCAACTATGAGGGCTAGCCTGTGTATGAAGAATTTGAATTTACATGGTTGTATGTATGTTGGGGATAAAAATTGAGCTCTGTACTCTATCTGTGGAAACCCAATTTTTCCTTTCATAAACGGACAACCGAGTTTTGGGCAGCAACGGCCTTAGAACCTAGGAATTAGTGCTAATTAAAATTTTAACACCCGATAGACCCCTTTTTGAAGTTCAAGGGAGGAAACCATAAACAACATGTTAAACACACATGGACAGCAAGAGAGATATGAAAGATAAAACATGCAATACAATTTTTATTGACAAATGATATACATTTATATTACATTATGTGACCATTCAGATTCACATCCCAAGGTCTCTTGGACTCCTTTTGTCCATTCAGCTTCCACTCTAACCCATTGAGGATTAGGTGTCCAACATTCCCCCCCTTAATCCGAAGGGTTATGTATGAATCCAAGAAGAGAGCTGAAATACAAAATGTGCGAAAATGCATGGAAACACTAGGCTAAATGTGCTCTATGAAATGTTGGTATAAAGGGCAGTGGTTTAAGGATGACCACCAACACTGGAACGCTTAGTGCAGTTCCCGGAACTCTTCAAAAACTGGCAAGAAGCTGAAGTCTTCTACTAGAGGAAGTGATCCTATTGTTTTAAAGAGGGAAACCTTCAACCATAAAAGGGAGGTCTCACCCCGCATAAAAGGGAAAACTTCAACCTGAAAAGGGAAGTCTCAACCTGTGATGGTTTAAGGATGACCAACAACTCTGGAATGCTTAATGAAATTCCTGGAACTCTTCCAAAACTGGCAAGAAGATGGTGTCTTCTGCTAGAGGAAGTGTTCTCAATTTTGTTCCTGGAATTCTTCCAAAGCTGGCAAGAAGCTGAAGTCTTCTGCTAGAGGAAGTGTCCCAGATTGCCAACTGAAGGCATGTTTACGGGCATCTTTGTCTCTGGCTACAACTCTGAAACTGGTGTGGTAGGTTGTGGCTCAGGCTCGCTTGATGTGACTCTGAAGCTTGTAGATGACCATCATTGCCCCCCTGTCAGATACAAGGTGAGAGGATGGAGAAAACTCAACTGCAAGACTATTCAATACTCTGGAACAAGTTCTGACATGTGTTTGGAATATCTTCTTGGCTGTTGATGCCCATTGCCAAGAAGAGATCCAGACGAATCTTTGTTCTTGCAGGACGTTTGTTTCTGAAGCATCTGTGTGAAGAATGACTGGTTTTATGACTACATGGATGAAGATCAAAACAGTGATCTTTCAGATGGCCAACTCAGTTACAATGTTGGCATTTCACGATCTGTTGTTGTTGTTGTTGTGGAAGAGGGGAGTCTGGAACAGTTGAAGTTGAACTGTCATAAGGAGCAGGTGAACTGTCATGAATGAATCCAGCACTCTGAAACTAAATGGGCTTGGCATAGTCTGGAATATGAAAGGACAAGTCCCTGTCATATCCAAGACCAGTTCTGTGCTTGTTGTGGACAAGCTGTTCCCAAGGTCTGATGATGGGCTTGGGAAGTGCAGACTGAGTTTCTGCATCAGCATGTACAACTGCTGCTTTATTGGGTACTAAATCTGAACCAGCTGTAACATTATTGACTTGTTGTTTATGGGAGTCTGTTTCAATCTTCTGAACAGAAACAGGTTCAGAATGATGACTCCACTTGTGTATTTCTTCCTGCTGTAGCTTTGTCTCAAGTTGCAAAAACTCAATATTTTCATGTGCATTTTGGAGACAAATTTTGATATTGGAGAGAGAGGTTTTGTTGATCTTAACCATCTCATCAACAGTGTAAAGTATTAAATTATTCAGTAGTTCCAATACATAATCTATTCTATCCATTTCATACCAATATAATCAGAGAAGTGATGTTATCTTCAGCTACAAATTGGTCTATAAAATGATAAATAATTGCAACTATTAGATGAGTAGCAAGATGCCAATATCACCAAGTCACTGTAGCAGACAACAAAGTACCAATTTCAATGTAGCAAATGACTTGCTGCTTTAATGTACTTCCCAAATTATTCAAACTACTCACACTGTTCAAATGCATAACCAAGAATTACTTCTCAAGAACTTTCATATGTTGATGCAGGCAACCTGTATTTCCCAGAATGACATTGCTTGATCATATCAAAATACCATTCAATCACTTGTTGAGAAAATACCCTTCTGGCAAATTCAACTACTTTTGGAAACTTCTTTGTACAAAATAATAATGGTTATAAAACCATGATTAGTACAAATTATCCCAAGTTTTCATCATAACTTCCATTTTTTTTTTCACAAACTTTCACTCAATAAATATCATTCCACATCTCCATTTCATAGGGATTTTAAAAGTCATAATTTAAAATGCACTAGTGTGTGTAATACCATTACATCACAATTTAAGCAAAACTTGACTCTTATTTGTTTCTTTAACCACGTTCCCAATTCTTATCACCTCTTAACTCAATATTCAGGTGCACTCACAAATATCCATGGCATAGTATGACTCCATCGTAGGTTAAGCTGCATGTAGTTTTTGGCCTCTAATTCATTGCCAAAATGCATTGGTATGAGATTTGGCACTATTCACTATAATATGCCTTGCATACAAGATCTATGTATCGCAAAGGTTACTAATTAATGATATTAGTGTTAAAGCTTCATCGCACTAGTTCAAAATTTCAATCATTTCATAACCAAGTCACAATCCTTTTGATAGAAGAGCTATATTGATTGCAAACATACACTTCAGATGTAATATTAGATTGGGAAAAGGGTCTTTGCTTGTAACATGTGCTACATCAAAAATTGTTGCGAGATTATTCTCAAAGATCTGAATATACAAGGGTTTCCCAATGTCTGTGCTACGCACTTGTCTTCTTGCTCTACATCGTAAAACAACTACCGCCACGCAACATGGAACCTTCACATTGTTTAATCGATCTCATGAAGACATCATTTATGTAATAATGCCAGAGCAAAATCAATGCTGTAAACTGTAAGTACTGTTAGCGCTTGGAATTCACCTGGGATGAGATAGACAAACTCTCAAGGCTACATCAAACCATTTCACCTCGTAGCTAGCCCTACGAGGTATGAGAAGGCTCTCTCGGGTCAGATTCGGTAGATTTTTCAATATGATAAGCTGACCAATTAGGAATAAAGATTTCAGGCTAGTAAATTGATCTGAAAGTTTGATTTTGGGGTTTTTAATTAAATAATGGGGTTTTTCTGGGCTGAATGGGCAAGATCACAGTTTGAAACAGAAAAATATAACGAACAACACAGATTATTAACGGAGGCAAGGTAGGCATGAAATTTAGCATCAAATCTGGATTTCAATGGGATGGAAAGACTGGTGAGGAGCTAAGGAGGATAGACAATAACTCTGAATCCTCCTTAAACAGAAGAAAACATTGAATGTGAGCAAATTTATAGGAGGAGCATACAATACTATGAATTCCTACCTAATCACTTCATTTGCTCAATTAGATATGATAATGAGGTGAATGAAACATAACAGTTTACATATGAGACAAAGGGAAAACCTATGCCAAATTAACATACCACATGAATCTCAGCAAACAGAGCTGTGAAATTCCATTAAATTCTTTGCCAAAAACTGTACAAGAAAGCTCTGCTACACTCCAGCAGTTCCCAGCACTCAGAAAACTCTCCACTCTCTCCTTTTCAAAAATATTGTTTTTTATACATTAAAAGAAATCTGTCTAGGAAAAAATGAATCAATCTCCCAAATTCAGCGCGCTGTTTGAATTGCCATTTTCAATAATAGAAAAAATCCTCTGATGGCTTGACATATGGAGCGCTGGCCCTTTTGAATCGAGACTGAGGATAGAAGTAGGCGCATTGACCCGTCTTCTGCTGTGACAGATGTCTTTAAAACGCGATGATACAGTTGAGCTTGGGGGCAAAAACAATTCACGTATTAAAAATACGATCTAAAAATAAATGGGAAAATTATGTTTTGAGTTAAGTATTTATTTAGCCAAATCATGATGTTGAATGTCTCTTCAGCGTCTTCTTCCTCAAGAGAATCCGGATGATGAGTACTACCATGTCACTGCAATGCTATTAATGGTCTCAGTCCAGATTTTCTGCCTTAAATATTGCAACCACTGCCACGTTCATGTATAAATTGCTGCAAGAGAGACAACATATTGCAGAAGGGGTAAAATGTGACCATTATCCATCTGTAAGGTAAAAGAGAAAATAAGACAGCCTCGCGGAGACTCCCATGTATTGTTTGCACGACTTTTCCCTTGTAATCTAAACCATATACAAGCCTCGCAAACATGTTGCACACACTCTTTCTTCTCTTGAATAAAAAGCATACCGACTACCATTTCCAACCTTCTAAAAGATAAAAGAAGTTGAAAGCTCGAATGACCATACTTTCGATGTCAAAGTAAATTGACATCAATGTGTCCATTATGCTGCAATTTTTGTGAACCTATCACGACCACATCCTGCAAATTCATCACTGCCGCATCTTGAAACCTGTAGTTCTCCACTCCCAAAGCAACAATTTATTCGCTCCTCTTGTCCTTCACAAAACACTCGTTCATTGTGCGCAAGCCGGTGATAGTTCGGTCTGATATTTGGATTGAATTGATTACAGTTACGCTGCGAATGCACGATCCAATACCACATGCCGTGAATCATGCCCAAGTTGGAGACAGTCACAACGATCATATGGGAGACAACCTAGCATAGACTCTCCTTGCCAATCAAGTCGAGCGTCTTGATCACGGGTGCCTCCATTCAAATTTACATGGGCAGATACACTAGCCTCGGAATCATGATTGTCAAAACTGCCACAACCATCGCATATGTTTGCTTGCTTTTCTTTGTTCCACATTCTCCAGAATAGCCGTAACAAGTGCTGAGAACATTACTCTGTTTTTTCCTCTCTATCTGATGCAAAGTCTTCCATCTTAATAGGTACTGATGTGGAAATTTTTGCATAGGCGGGAAGCAAGCACCAGTCACCAAGTTGCCAATTAGCATGAGTGAGACAAAAGTGTCAATTTTTTAAGGTCTTGCTGCTCTGCAGGTGTAGTTGGTGATTGGGAACCACCGTCTGGACCAGCTGCAGCAATCCAGGTTACAACTAGAGATTTGATTTCCACATTACTTATTGTAGCTTATGTACGCCCTGCTTTGTGTGTTCCTTGCAACCATTGAGCATCCCTGAAAACTGCAGATGTACTGCCACAGACACGCTGACCTAGATAATAAGGATAGTCCTCATCTTCTATTAGATTATGACATATAGGGATTAGACCTCCGGGATCAGCCCTCTTTATCTTGCACTTTGCGTTGTCATCACACTGGACTGTTACATTTTGGACCACATCTTCAACCCTTCCCAACCATGGCCCATATATAACATGATCTCCAACTGCAAAGGGGAATAATCTTACCAGATGCTCTGTTATCGAACTGAAACAAATAACGTTAGCATCAACTGTCATCTAGTAAATCTATAAAAGGTAAGCATGCATCAAGGACAATTTTCTATGCATCGCCATGTAGCTTCACTTCATCTGTTTCAACTACTATTTCTACCATAATTTCACCCTTATCCTTTTTGCTGCATATCAGATTTGGAACCCAAGAAGCCGACCCAACAACATTACATGAAATGTTTACAGTTTCAATTCGGTCATCACCTTTGCTGTGGTTTCCAACAAACTTGGATATATTATGTTGACCATGGTATCTAAGATCTCATCTTGATAGGATGAAGAACCACCAGAAACAATACTTTCGTTATTTCTCAGAGCAAAGTGTAATCAAGGCGCTTCAAAACAAAGGCCTTTGCAGCACTGTGAGAAGTTGAACTGGATTTAATGGAGGCCTCCAAGAGAGGATAACAACAATAAGGGAAGCATAATATACAGAAATAAATTGCCAGACTTTGGTTGCTGATAATGTTTCAAATTGTGCTTGTGCAGGAATAGGAGCTTGAAGTTGCTGCTGATTTTTTAAGAACTGGAGCATAAATTACATAATTTAAAACAATACATTATGATTTCTTCTTCAAAACAGGGTTTTGAAGAAGAATCAATCTCTGACGTGAGACGGAGTCTAACATCGGCTCCATTTGGGATGGCAGCTGCAGCTTCCTAGAGGTGCCAAGAACCGCAGAACTTTGGGAGAGCAGGCCAGTGCCTTCACCCATTGGGCAATGGAGTCATCATCAACACAACTCTTGACTTATTTTCAAACTGAAACTGAACTCAAACTGAAAATAGCTTAACAATATTCAAGCAAACTAAAACAAGATGCTGCCCTTATGGCTGCTTATTTATTTACAAATCTACCCTATTCTGTTGTACAAACATTAGATCAGGTAATACTAAAATGCCAAATTAGCCATTCAAGTAAACCTGAGATTGATGCCGCTTGAAAATGCTGCCACGAGGTCACAGATGCAGTTGTTGGCAGCCCTTCATGCATGTACTGACCCTGGTCACGGAAAAGACAGCCTGATCTGTCAATCAAACTGAAAAATGTGTCCATGTATACCGCAATAGGATCACGGACGCCAGACTCTGTTGGCTGCCCCAACTCTGCAATGCATACTTCCAGCTGCACATTGTCAATGTAAACCTCTATAGGCAAATCTATGTTCTCTTGTTTCAATGGAGAAATGATTTCCAAAAACTTTTTAGGGTCTTGGAAATCGTATGACTTGATTTGCTCATCTAACCATTGAATCTCATCTTCAATTCTTTCAACAATTAACTCACATAATTCAATTTTGAAGACCTTTAAAGATTTGAAGAAATGAAGCCAAACACTGTAAACATTTTCATCAAATTCAAGATTTGCTAACAAATGTCTTATTTCTTCTACAGCTTCACACACGGCAGGGTCTGCCGCATACCCTACCATGGCATGAATGGGTCAGCATGAACTGAACTGTCTGGATCGAATTGGAGCCGCCAGGTGAATGTTTCAGCCTGCAAAAGTATCTGACTGCTATCCACCATCAGCATCAGATCTGAATCTGATAAATGTACTGGGGTAAAGATGTCAGTGAAGCAATATGTTCACAAATCCCACGGAGATAGACTGAAGCAGCATTTATCTACTAACACTGATGTAAAACAAGAGCGTTTTCGAAGGCTCCTGGCATAACTTCAGGCTCCGTCTAAGACTTGTGAAATAACACACTCAATGAGCAAAGATTTAGATGTTCTCCCCAGTATGGTCGCCACTATGTTAGCGCTTGGAATTCACCTAGGCTGAGATAGACAAACTCTCAAGGCTACATCAAACCATTTCACCTCGTAGCTAGCCCTACGAGGTATGAGAAGGCTCTCTCGGGTCA
>APFE031698426.1:0-20824 GCA_000404065.3 Pinus taeda | reverse complement strand
TGACCAATTAGGAAACAAGGATTTTAGGCTAGTAAATTGATATAGGAAGGTTTGCTTTTGGGGTTTTTAATTAAATAATGGGGTTTTTCTGGGCTGAATGGGCAAGATCACAGTTTGAAACAGAAAAATATAATGAACAACACAGATTATTAATGGAGGCAAGGTAGGCATGAAATTTAGCATCAAATTTGGATTTCAATGGGATGGAAAGACTGGTGAGGAGCTAAGGAGGGCAGAAAATAACTCTGAATCCTCCTTAAACAGAGGAAAACATTGAATGTGAGCAAATTTATAGGAGGAGCATACAATACTATGAATTCCTACCTAATCACTTCATTTGCTCAATTAGATATGATAATGAGGTGAATGACACATAACAGTTTACATATGAGACAAAGGGAAAACCTATGCCAAATTAACATACCACATGAATCTCAGCAAACAGAGCTGTGAAATTCCATTAAATTCTCTGCCAAAAACTGTACAAGAAAGCTCTGCTACGCTCCAGCAGTTCCCAGCACTTAGAAAACTCTCCCCTCTCTCCTTTTCAAAAATTTTGTTTTTTTATACATTAAAAGAAATCTGTCTAGGAAAAAATGAATCGGTCTCCCAAATTGAGCGCGCTGTTTGAACTGCGATTTTCAATAATAGAAAAAATCCTCTGATGGATTGACATATGGAGCGCTGGCCCTTTTGAATCAGGACTGAGGATAGAAGTAGGCGCATTGACCCGTCTTCTGCTGTGACAGATGTCTTTAAAACGCGATGATACAGTTGAGCTTGGGGGCAAAAACAATTCACGTATTAAAAATACGATCTAAAAATAAATGGGAAAATTCTGTTTTGAGTTAAGTATTTATTTAGCCAAATCATGATGTTGAATGCCTCTTCAGCGTCTTCTTCCTCAAGAGAATCTGGATGATGAGCACTACCATGTCACTGCAATGCTATTAATGGTCTCGGTCCAAATTTTCTGCCTTAAATATTGCAACCACTGCCACGTTCATGTATAAATTGCTGCAAGAGAGACAACATATTACAGAAGGGGTAAAATGCGACCATTATCGATCTGTAAGGTAAAAGAGAAAATAAGACAGCCTCGCGGAGACTCCCATGTATTGTTTGCACGACTTTTCCCTTGTAATCTAAACCATATACAAGCCTCGCAAACATGTTGCACACACTCTTTCTTCTCTTGAATAAAAAGCATACCAACTACCATTTCCAACCTTCTAAAAGATAAAAGAAGTTGAAAGCTCGAATGACCATACTTTTGATGTCAAAGTAAATTGACATCAATGTGTCCATTATGCTACAATTTTTGTGAACCTATCATGACCACATCCTGCAAATTCATCACTGCCGCATCTTGAAACCTGTAGTTCTCCACTCCTGAAGCAACAATTTATTCGCTCCTCTTGTCCTTCACAAAACACTCGTTCATTGTGCGCAAGCCGGTGATAGTTCGGTCTGATATTTGGATTGAATTGATTACAGTTACGCTGCGAATGCACGATCTAATACCACATGCCGTGAATCACGCCCAAGCTGGAGACGGTCACAATGATCATATGGGAGACAACCTAGCATAGACTCTCCTTGCCAATCAAGTCGAGCGTCTTGATCACGGGTGCCTCCATTCAAATTTACATGGGCAGATACACTAGCCTCGGAATCATGATTGTCAAAACTGTCACAACCATCGCATATGTTTGCTTGCTTTTCTTTGTTCCACACTCTCCAGAATAGCCGTAACAAGTGCTGAGAACATTACTCTGTTTTTTCCTCTCTATCTGATGCAAAGTCTTCCATCTTAATAGGTACTGATGTGGAAATTTTTGCATAGGCGGGAAGCAAACACCAGTCACCAAGTTGCCAATTAGCATGAGTGAGACAAAAGTGTCAATTTTTTAAGGTCTTGCTGCCCTGCAGGTGTAGTTGGTGATTGGGAACCACCGTCTGGACCAGCTGCAGCAATCCAGGTTACAACTAGAGATTTGATTTCCACATTACTTATTGTAGCTTCTGTACGCCCTGCTTTGTGTGTTCCTTGCAACAATTGAGCATCCCTGAAAACTGCAGATGTACTGCCACGGACACGCTGACCTGGATAATAAGGATAGTCCTCATCTTCTATTAGATTATGACATATAGGGATTAGACCTTCGGGATCAGCCCTCTTTATCTTGCACTTTGTGTTGTCATCAAACTGGACTGTTACATTTTGGACCACATCTTCAACCCTTCCCAACCATGGCCCATATATAACATGATCTCCACCTGCAAAGGGGAATAATCTTACCAGATGCTCTGTTATCGAACTGAAACAAATAACGTTAGCATCAACTGTCGTCTAGTAAATCTATAAAAGGTAAGCATGCATCAAGGACAATTTTCTATGCATCGCCATGTTGCTTCACTTCATCTGTTTCAACTACTATTTCTACCATAATTTCACCCTTATCCTTTTTGCTGCATGTCAGATTTGGAACCCAAGAAGCCGACCCAACAACATTACATGAAATGTTTACAGTTTCAATTCGGTCATCACCTTTGCTGTGGTTTCCAACAAACTCGGATATATTATGTTGACCATGGTATCTAAGATCTCATCTTGATAGGATGAAGAACCACCAGAAACAATACTTTCGTTATTTCTTCAGAGCAAAGTGTAAGCAAGGCGCTTAAAAATAAAGGCCTTTGCAGCACTATGAGAAGTTGAACTGGATTTAATGGAGGGCCTCCAAGAGAGGATAACAACAAGAAGGGCAGCATAATATGCAGAAATAAATTGCCAGACTTTGGTTGCTGATAATGTTTCAAATTGTGCTTGTGCAGGGCTAGGAGCTTTGAAGTTTGCTGCTGCCTTTTGAAGAGCTAGAGAATAAATTACACAAATTTAAACAACACATTAATGATTTCTTCTTCAAAACAGGGTTTTGAAGAAGAATCAATCTCTGACATGAGACATAGTCTAACACATCGGCTCCATTTGGGAGGGCAGCTGCCGCTCCGTGGAGGTGCCAAGAACCGCAGAACTTTGGGGGAGCAGACAGTGCCTCCTCCCATTGGGCAATGGAGTCATCATCAATACAACTCTTGACTTATTTTCAAACTAAAACTGAACTCAAACAATCTTCAAGCAAACTAAAACCAGATTGTAGGGATAATGAATTGGAGATGAGATATCTGGATGAGATGATAATTATTACCTAGTAAAGTGTTTCAATACCTCCTGTTGCGGCTTCCATAGCAGCCGAAGCTCAAAACCTCCTACTGTGCCTTCCCTAGCAGCCGAAGCTCAAAATGTTGCAAAACGGTTTGCTGGCGTTGAATTACCAACGACACTTTGTGGAGGAGTCCGTAATGGAGAGTCTGTTTTGGAGTATAGAGCAACGCAATTAAGATTGATGAGGTTGAACTTGAATGGGTGGAATTCTAAAATTCCTCGTTTTATAATTCCAAATAATGTCTACAATGTGCACAAGAAACTAATGATTTTGTGTAATGCCGAAGGTTCACAAAACGAAAAGGCCATTGTCGTGGATGCAATGACCAGGGATGTATAGTGTTTACGTGGAATTCAACAGATGCCCTTATTCCAGACTACGTCGAGGATGTGATTAGATGCGCTCCAAAACTTCCGCTACCCTTGTTTGTGCAGCCCACAATTTGGTCTCACTACTTTAAATAGAGGCATGATGAGAAGCTCTGATATATGCCAAGAGCGCTTCAAGCGTAGACAAAACCAGCGTTCACTCCAGCGTTCAATCCAATACAACGTTCAATGGAATGGTGTCATACCATGTACAGCGCGGAAAGAGAATAATGGACAGAGGCGTTCTTCTGCCTTCCATTAGTTCAGGACAACATGGACAACACTGGACAGAACAACGCTTCTTTCAGGAACGTTCATGGGCAGTGAGGCAGAGAAACGTTTCATACATTCAAGTGAATATGGCAGATAGGGCGCAGGTCCGTATAAAGGAATATGGCAGAAATAAACTGCACAGAAAGGCCATAAAAAAATGGCTCAAATTAATTATGCAGGGCAGGAATACACCCGCTTTGATACCATGTTAAACACACATGAATAGCAAGAGAGATATGAAAGATAAAACATGCAATACAATTTTTATTGACAAATGATATACATTTATAGTACATTATGTGACCGTTGGGATTCACATCCCAAGGTCTCTTGGACTCCTTTTGTCCATTCGGCTTCCACACTAACCCATTGAGGATTAGGTGTCCAACACATCATTCCCTTTTCTGGTTAGAGCATAAAACAGAGCACTCTCACCATCCTAGGGGGGTTTATCAGGAAAGAACCCTCGGATCCCAGTAAGTTGCGCGAACATCTTGAGGTGGTGAACCTCTTCACCCGTGCCAATTGGATGTCCTTTTGTGGCAAAATTCAGGGTCATCACGATGAGATAACAGAGGCATTTTTAATGTCCCTGCAACCTGAATCAAAGACACAGGCCACAATGAATTTCAGAGGGTTGACCCTAGAGCTTACCTCTGAGCTCATTAGTCGAGTTACTGGTCTGCCATTAGGGATACCTAGAGCAAAGAAGAGAGGTCATTGGGCCAAGCAGCCAAGAAAACATTCTTTCTACCCTAGGAACATCCTATAGAAGACAAGAACGGGGTCCAGAGAGCCAGCTTACCTCCTCTTTGGAGCGAAGTCAGTTTCCAAATCATGAAATACATTACCTGTGAAGGGAGGTTCAACATTGTCTACGGCTATCATTTCAGGTTGCTGAGTGAACTAAGACATGGAATGGATTTACCTCCAGAAAAGAAGTTGAGCATCCCCCATTTTCTTTTGCAGTCATCAATTGAATGTGGCACAAAATTGAAGGAAGGGACACCAGATCAGTTAGCCCATCATGGGCTCATCAAACGTTTACTGGAAGATGCCCTCCACACCTACACTGTCCCCCTCTCTTGGGAGATTTTCCGAAACATGTCCAGAGATGACGATATTCGAATTATGGTCGAGGAGATCACCTCATCCAGCAGTGAAGAAGGGGAACACACTGAAGCAGAAGACAAAGCCAGTGGTAAAGAAACACATGGCAAAAAAACACAAAAAGGACAGAAAGAGGAACGGGGAAAGGGCCAAATTGCTGAGCCTGAAACTATGGGAGGAAAAACGGCACAAACACCAAGGGAAAAACGATTGCAGGGTAGGGTAGAGAGGGCTCAAAAAGTCCAACTAAAGAGTGTCACAACAAAAGCAACCACACAGAAACAAAAGGAAAATACACCCCCAGCCAAGCAGACCGAAATAGTTAACACAGGACTTTCTACAGGAAGCATGAAAACATAACAACAAGAGGAGAAATCACCTGAGATTTTGGTCAGGGAGGCAGTAGCTGTGCTGGCTGCCTTAAGCACATCTCCAAAAAAAAAAGGGAAGTGAAAAAGGGAGCCCTCCATGTACTTTAAGGCAAGAAGGAGCACGCGGATCAAAGCTAGCAGACCCCAGCCACAGCCAAACGAGCCAATTACAATTGAGGACACAACAACTAAACAAAAGGAAAAGTCTCCTTCAAAGGTATCCATCACCTATGAATGAGGAAGCCCGAAAACGTCCACCTGGATAGAAAGGATTAAAATGATGGACACAAAGACATCTCTACAAGAAGTTGAGACAGTTCTACAGGAAATGTTGGCTAAGCTAAAGGAGACCGAGGAATTGGAAGAAAAGGCAGCTAAATCATCACAGGAAGAAGAAAAGGATGAGAACATTTTGGAACCAAGCCCTCAGCCTAGCTTGGGCTCCTAATATAACCTGTTAGAGGCCGGAAAGATAATTCCACAAAAATTCGCGGTGCCATTTTTCTTTGCACTAGAAGAAGACAGAGTGACGACCCACACTTGGATGAAGATCGCTAAGTCCAAGGGAGTGGCAGACATAGGTCCCCTGGAAGAACAACTCAAGGAGGAAAGAAAGGAATTGGCTATGGTAAGGCATGTGGAAAGAAGTCAGCGGGCCAAGCTACAGGAAGAAAACGAGCTGCTAAAACAGCAGCTACAGCTACAGGGACACTATAAGGAAGACAAGCCCCACATCTTGGGAGAACAGCGGCAACAGGAAAAGCCCACAGTAGAAAAAGAAACCCCTAATGAACAACAGAGAAGAGATGGGCTGCAAACTGAAATTGAGGCACTAACTAGACATCTACAGGAGAAGGAATTGCAAGCAGCACAGGAGATATAGTCTCTAAGGAAACAGGTACAAGAGAAGGAAGCCCAACTGGCCTGCATGGCTAGCTGGACAGTAGAGGCCATGCAGTGTAGGCAACCTGCCAAATCACATGCCTTATACCTTAAGGATCAATGGTTGCAGTTCCAGATTAACACCTTGGCCCAAAGGGGCACCACTCCATTTCAAAACTACCATCAATTCACGGCTTTATGTGACAGTAGCTCATCAGAGGACAAGGCCAAATTATCAGAGTTCTACTTACACAACTTGGCCCTTCCCAACATGAATTTTTGGGACCCCAACGTTGTGGTAGGAGATGTGCAACTTATGGCCATGGCCTCTTGGCTAAATCATGAAGAAAAAAGAGCAGCAGAGATCCGAAATGTTATGGACAGGGAACTAAGGGAACCACTAATGATCAGAGTAGAGCCGGAGGATCCCTCAGCATTAATATCCGCCCACCAGCATTTTGCCAATGACTCTCAGGCCCTACCAGATTACATTGAATGACAAACTCAATCCATAGCCCATTTTGAGGACATGGAAAGATTGTTGGGGGATAACTGTGTTCATGCTTGCGCATGGAGGTGGAGCACACTATCCCACGGCCTAAAAATAAGAGAATATCACTCCCCAACAAGGATGAGGGAGGCCTTGGCAAGAGTACCCCTCTACAAACAGTCCATGCAGAATCTTCAGGCCAACTAGATTGGCCTAAAGTTCAGTCCTCCCTTGCTTTTGGGGCTGCTGGAAGGAGTCAAAGAAGAGGAGGAACACAGGCAGTGGGAAGAAGTGGAAAGAAAAGCAAGATTTCATGACCGTGAAGAAGATATCACCTTGGAGGCCTAGGATGTGAGAGAGGCGGTCAGGGCAATCAAGGACGAGGAGCTGGATTAACTGCTCAGAGGATGAGCAACCCATTTAGCAGGGGGGTGATGACGAGCCCCGGAATTGGGTAACTTATTGGGCTCATTTTTCCTAACTGTTCTTTGTCAATCCAACATTTTTCATAGTTTATGCATGTTTTTTTAGTATATTTATGTTAGTTGAACGAATGAGAATAGTCACTTGACCAAGAAGGCCAACACGTGGTTATTGCAGATTTTTGGAAACATTTTGGACCAAGGCCAAGCAATTATGAGCCAGATGACAGCCAAGCATGAAGGAACAAGGGTGAGGATTCGTAGGAAGGGTGTCTCCTGCATTAAATGGCCCCTTCCTCGAATTCTCCACCCTCAGCTCGGAGTTCAGCAGGCCAGCAAAAAGGATTCCCAAGGGCAGCCGAGCAGTTTTGTGTAAAGTGACTGATCACTGACAGTTTGAGAAGCCGAGCCCCTTGAGTTAAGGATGGCTGTTGGAGACCCTCGTAGTGCATAAATAGGAAGGCTTCCAGCCTTCGTAGGTTACTTTGGGGAGCAGTTGTATTTTTCACTATAGTGCTATTAGTTTTTCAACTCATTTTGTAGCTTCTGCTGTACAACTTCCTTTGTGTACTGTTATTTGTTTTTAGTGTCTTTGCAAAATAATTTATGTTAAGTAGATTAAAATCTTTCTTGGTTACCTAGGTCATTGTTGATGATTAAAAAGGATTTTCATGTTCAGATTGATTTGATAGGTTAATAATAGAGAAGATCTTCAGAAAAAGGCTATCAAGCACCCCTGATCTCACCTCTCCCTTCGTGGGACCATGAGCTGGGACCAAGGTGTCCTTGCCGCCACCAAAAACACTGTCTTTGCTTCATCATGCAATTATTAGTGTTAGATTCTCATTTGCAGAAGTTGATACCAGTTGTGGTTACATACTCAGGTTCATGATTTCTTAGTTTGCATAGCTATTTCACATGATTTCGTTGCAAATAAACCTCTGTTCATTTTCTTTGCTGTTATTTAGGTCAGATTAGGTTAAAGTAGCTAAGTCCTTGATTTTCAGAGTCTTTGTTTGTTCAGTTTGAGAAATAACTTGCAGAGCACCTGTAATACTTATCTATCTACCCGTACTCCATCAATCCCACCTGTTCCATCCTCTAACTCGGATTCTTGCCTTACATTCGCCACATTCGCTCGCTTTGCCCTAATTTCCATATTTTTGTGCAACATTGCTCTACCCCTCCTTGAACAAATCCAACCATCCTTATCACTCCTCAACTCCATCCACCAAGTCCTGGACCTCCTCACACCCTTATCTCAACTCCATACCCACTTCTTCACCTTTCTTCCTCCATCAACCCCCCAAAATTCCCTTTTGGAACATCCTGTAGAACCCCTATAGACTTCCTGTAGAAGCTCACGAAAGTGGTTTCTTGATATCCGAACATTGTGAAACTCTCTGGAAGGGTTCTAGGGACCCCTTAGGCCCTCTTCTCACCTTTCCAACCTCCTGCAAGCGCCTCGCCAGTTCCCTTTCGCCAATCCACCTCTGCACAGTCAAACCAGTTAAAGCACATGCATGATAATTCTGACAACTTACTCAAAAATACAAAAGATTTTTATTTATTTTTTATTTTATATATATATATTATATATATAATATATTATTATATATAATATATTATATATATTTATTTATTTATTATTATTATTATTATTATTATTTATTTTATTATATTATTATATTATTATTATTATTTTTTTTTTTTTTTTTTATTTTTTTTTTTTTTTTTTTTTTTTTTTTTTTTTTTTTTTTTTTTTTTTTTTTTTTTTTTTTTTATTTTTTTTTTCAGATTTTACTGTAGAACTAGCTTAGTCACATGCATTTTACCTTCCTAGAAGTCAATGGCATCTCTTTCAGTAGCTTTCATCCTCTTTCTTGCATCAGTAGGACTAGTTGGTAAAATTAGGGTTTGCTAGGGTTTGCATTTCCTTTCAGCTTTTCAGTTTCTTTTTTCAAGTAGATTAGCCTCCTTTGAGTTAGCTTTCATCCATCAGCTAAAAATCTTCTTCTAAGATATCATAGAAGTTGGCTTAAGCTACTAGCGAACTTGTGCCAGCTGACCAAGTGACAGCCGTGACAAGAGCTAGAAATTGTGCATATAGCACCGTCGCTTCCAAGTTTGTTACAAAATACCGCGTTGATAAAAGTAAATAAGGGAGTCCCAGGAGTTGTAGCATTATTGTTGCAATACTGGAGCCCGCCAGAAGTACCCAACAAAAAAATTAAATCTTCCCAACAATGATATTTCCTACTAACATGAAGGATTTTCTCATAAGTTGTACCCAAAAATGATCCTAATAGGGACCATAAATATTTACTACTAGCAGGTCCATCCATAGTTTTGTAGAAAAGATTTTTGCTCCCAAGGTAAAATCAAAGCCCCAGGAAGTGAGCACTTTGATATTCATGAGATTGAAAATTACAAGGCCACCAAATCTCCCCCTAGTATTTAAACAAACAAAAATCCACCTAGGAAAAAGAGTTTCCAATGCCTATGTAATTTTTCCTCCCTATCCCAGGGTTTCTTAGAGAAACAAAATGTTCGGACAATGTGAAAATACTAGTATGCTTAGGGCTTATTTTTAAATGGGCTAGACAAACCCCGATAATTGAAGGACTGGATTATCATGAGGAAACACCACCTAGGGTTCTCGTTGCTCTAAGCGCCCCATTGATTGATACTTTTTTCCCTACATCTACGTTTAGTCTAGCTCTAAATTGGGCTTTTGAAAGGTGCGATTTGCATCCCCTTGATCGAGCTCCAGGCTTGGGCATGGATGAAGGACCTAATCCTCCAAAACATTGTGAAGATTATCCTTTAAGAGCTATATGCCAAATATTGTAATGGGAAACAGATTCATAGGAGTCTTCATATACAAAGCGAAGTGCAACCCTAGGGGAGGGACAAGATGGAGAAACATAGGGACATGGATGGGGCACTTGAGAAGACATAGTCAAGGGGGGAGAGGAAGCCATGGGCCAAGAGTGGATAAAGGAGAAGTTAATTCTCATATCCAATCCTAAAAAGGAAATAACTGAATTTGATATAGGGAGGGAGAGAAAAAAAACATTGAGGAATGGCCATGGGAGAAGGAGGAACATTTGACTGTGCTTTGTCCACTAGTGTTGAGTCCATTTATATGTCCTATCTAACTTCTACACTAGAGGAAACCAAATCTTAAGGCTATGTCACAAGAAGATCCTACTCTGACTATGTGACTGGAGGAATCATAGCATCCATCTTCTTCTAGCCCTCTGTCTACAACCTCGTTTTCCTGGTTGACTGGTGTTCTACAAAGCCCTTTTGGGTTGTGAAAGGGAGGGATCAACCCTGCACTAAATGGCCATGCTTATGGAACCTTTTGCATCTGAAGGGGATCCCTCCATAGTCTGGGGTTTGACAATGGGACAATCTAAGATAACTCATTTCAAGTTGTAAGGGCACAACAATAACAATAGTGGGCTTCTATGGGGCACAATAATAACAATATGGGGACAACATGGGCACAAGAATAATAATAAGGGGCTACAATGACAATAATAATAAGGGAATACACTAGTATTATAGGGACCTAACATGCCCCTCTCCTTTAGAAAAGTGTTGTCCTCAACACTTGAGTAGTTCGGGATGCTTCTGTATAAAATTCTCATCCTCCCATGTGGAATCTTTAGTGAGTAAGTTCTTCCACTTGATGAGATACTATGAAATTGATCGATTTTGTAGCTGTCGAGTTCTTGTTTCTGTGACTACTTCAAGTTAAAAAAAAAAAAATTTCCTTCCTCGTCAAGTTCAGGAAATATCGTTTGAACTAGTAGCTTATCACCTATAACCTTCTTTAAGCATGAAACATGGAAAACTAGGTGCACTTGGGAAGCTATACGAAGCTCCAATTTGTATGCCATAGTACCCATCTTTTGCAACATCTTGTACGGACCATAATACTTTGGTGATAATTTATTATCCTTCTTAGCTTTCTTGAGGGACATTTGTTTGTATGGTTGTAGCCGTAGAAATACCCAGTCACCTACATCAAAACTTCTTTCGTTGTGATGTTGATCTACCTGCTGTTTCATTCTATTCTGTGCCAAAGTGAGGTTATCCTTTAAGAGTTGGAGAACTTGTTGTTGATGCTCGATGTGATCTTCCACTACTTGAACCTTAGAATTTTCTCTTAACTATGATGGATGGATGGTGGATGATATCCGTAAAGTGCCATAAATGGGCCATTTTTTTTGTAGTATGGAAGGAAGTGTTATACCGCCATTCAGATAGAGGAAACCATTTGACCCATTGTGTTTGCTTATCATATACAAAGAAATGAAGATATCCTTCCAAACATTTGTTCACTATCTCAGTTTTCCCATGAGATTGAGGATGATACGATGATCTATGAGCTAACTGAGTACCCATACAAGAATATAATTTTGTCAAAATATTTCTAGTGAAAATGGGATCTCTGTTGCTTACAATAATCTTTGGGTTTCCATGTAGCTTTTGAATTGTTTCCATAAATGCAGTAGCAACTGTATTGGCTTTAAAGGCATGAGATAATGCACAAAAGTGTGCATACTTGGTAAGTCTATCAACTACTACCATGATGACACTCTTTCCTTCAGACTTGGGTAAACTTGTGATCAAATCCATTGAAAACTCCTCCCAACGTTGACTTGGAATGGATAAAGGTTGTAATAGACCCGAGGTCTTAATTGTTTCAATTCCGCCACAACTTTTGAATATCAAATTTAAGTCCATCCCAAACAAAATCCTTCTTAACCCTGTGGTAAGTTTATAAAAATCTCGAGTGCCCTCCAAAGGGAGAGGTGTGCAATTCCATAAGAATATTTTGTTTGAGTTGGGAATTCCTATAGAGGTATAAGAAATCTTTGTACCATAATGAATCCTTTTTCCAGCTAAATGTATCAGATGCACTGGGGTCTTGTTGTAACTTTTGAATGAGTGCCCACACTTCTTCGTCATTCTTCCATTCATCCCTTGCTTCGTTTATCCAATCTGGTTGGATAATACAAATGGCGCAAAGCAATGCTTTCACATCCTCATCCTTTCTTGAGAGTGCATTTGAAACAACATTTTTCTTCCCTTTTTTGTAGATGATTTCAAATTCATAACCCAACATCTTTGTGACCCATTTTTGTTGCTTTTATAAATATAATATTTGTTCTAAAAAGTATTTAAGGCTATCATGATCTATTTTTACCTTGAAGTGCCTTCCCATTAGGTAAGGTCGCCATTTCTTAAGTGCATATAGTATTACCAACATTTCCTTCTCATAAATATCTCTGTGTAAATACTTTCCTTTGATTGGACGACTTTTGAAAGCAATGGGTCTTTCTTCTTGCATTTAAACAACACCAATTCCATTTCCTGAGGCATCACATTCCACAATAAAGGTTTCTGTGAAGTTTGGTGTAGCTAAGACTGATGCTTAGCACATTGCCTCTTTAAGATGTTCAAAGGCTTTTGTTGCTTTTGGAGTCCAAGAAAATGCATGTTTCTTCAGTAATGTTGTTAGAGGTGCTGCTCTTCTCCCATAATTCTTAACAAACTTGCGATAATACCCTATCAACCTGAGAAATCCTCACAGATGCTTTATGGATGTGGAGATTTTCCATTCCTTAATGGCTTTAATTTTTCTAGGGTCTACCTTAACACCTTCATGAGATACAATATGACCCAAATATTCCACCTCTTGTACTCCAAAGAAACATTTGGATGTTTTTGCATATAATTGTTTCTCCTCCAATGGTTTGAGCACTCTATCAACATGTTGAACATGATCCTTCCAAGACTTGTTGTAGATTAATATATCATCAAAAAATACTAACACAAATTTTCTAAGGAAGGGTTTGAAAATGGAATACATCAAACCTCGAAATGTTGAAGGTGAATTGGTAAGGCCAAAAGGCATGACCAAAAATTCATAATGACCCTCATGAGTTCTAAACGTTGTTTTCAGAATGCCTTCAATCTTCATTATGATTTGATGATATCCTGAACGAAGGTCCAACTTGGTGAAGTAAATTGCTCCATGAAATAAATCTAATAATTCATCAATGATAGGAATGGGAAATTTATCTTTAATAATGAGCTTGTTGAGCTCCCTATAATCTGTACACATGTGCCATGATCCATCCTTCTTGTGCACCAATACTATTGGAGCAGAGAAAGAAATTTGACTAGGTTGAATTATAGCAGCCTCTAGCATTTCTGCAACCATATGTTCAATTTCACTTTTTTGGGCATAGGGATATCTGTAAGGCCTGATGTTTGGAGGAACACTTCCTAGAATCAAATGAATATCATGATCATGATCACTAATAGGTGGGAGGCCTTTGGGAGTCTCAAATGCCTTGGAATGATTGTCGAAGACTTTTTGGAGATATGGAGAAATAGATGATTTCGAAGTGGAACCTCTAGTGCACATAATTGTGAAATTACACCACGTTGTTCCTTATTTAGAAGCTTTGTCATGCTATTAGAGCTGATTATCTTTCCTGATTTCCCTGCGATGCCCCTTAATTCAACTTCCTTTCCTTCTGAAAAAATAATTCAAGAAAAGTTCTTGAAAATTAAAAGCTATCGTACCCAGAGATTGTAGCTATTGGATTCCTAGTACAACATCAGCACCACCCATTAGAATGTAAAGCATTGGACTATTCAAAACATATTATCCCATGGACAGCTTGATATTATGGCACTTTCCAGAGAAATTTATGGTTCTTCCATTTGCAGCGATCACTTGACACTCTAGTGCTAGATATTGGAAGCAATTCAATTCCTTCTCTATCTTACAATGAATAAAATTATGGGTACTACCTGAATCAATCAACACTATTGCCTTTTTCTTCTTGATATGTCCTTCTATCTTGGTAGTTTAAGGAGTGGTTATTCAGGCCAATGCATTACAAGATATCACCAGATTTGTTTCTTCTTTCTCTAGGTTTTGTTCCTGGTGTGTATCCTCTTCTTTTGATGTTTCTTGTTCCTTTTCTTCTTCCTCTTCACAATCTATGTAAAATAATTTCTTCTTAGCACACTTATGACCTTTAGTGTATTTGTTATCACAACTGTAACAAAGCCCTTTTGCTCTTTTTTCTTCCAATTTTTGTGGTGTAAAACTTGTACGTTATGGAAGGCTAAGGGAAACAACACTTCCATCTTTATAGTTGTGATTTGCGGGCTTCCTTGTTTCCATAATTTTGCTTTCAATTTTTCTTGCCAACCGGAATGTCTTTTCCAATGAATTAGGTTCCCAAATGCAAACCTCATGTTGGATGTTATCCTTTAACGTCCCTATGAACACATCAATCCTATGCTCCTCTAGAATATCTTTTACCCTTATATTCAATTTTTGGAAGTCCTCAATGTGCTCCACCATTGAACCTTTTTGTTTGAGATTTATCAATTGGCTAAAAAAGGTGTTGCTTTTTGTATCCTCATAAAGTGCTATCATTTATTCCATAAAAATTGCCCAAGTGACAATTTGTTTATGAGAGAAAATCCATTGATACCATACAAACTGATTGGTTTCCAAATATAAAGTTGCAATGCGTAACTTTTGTGTGTGTTTTCACATTATGGAGATCGAAATATTGCTCCATCTATAGTATCCATGTTACGGGATCCTTTCCATCAAATTTCCTCATATTGATATTTGGAACATGGTGGGTCTTCAATCAAACATTAGAGTCTATGAAATCATGATTAACATTTCTTTTGTTCTCATCGTGAGTTTCCTTTACTACCCTTTCACCATTAGTAAGAATTTCTTGTAGCATCTTTGTCAAATCTATCTTCAAAGCTTCCATGTTGCCTTTAATTTTTGCTTCTATACCATCCATGCCATCCATCTTAGCTTCCACGCCATCCATATTAGATTCCATTCCATTCATCTTATCTTCCACGCAATTCATCTTAGTTTCCATGCCATTCCTTAAACCATCCACCTTAGCTTCCACGTCTTTCTTTAAACCATCCATATTAGCTTTTGTTACCTTTTGTGAGAGTGAAATTTGTTGTACTTGGTCTCGTAATTTTGATATATCATGTTGCATTTCTTCCTCTTCTTCATGAGTCATGCTAGATATTTCATGTTAATTACTAGGTGTTTCCATTTTATTTCTTCGGGGCATCAATTAATGCAAACTATGCTTCACTATGTCCTTTGAATTCCTTCAAACTAATTTTTCAAACCAAACTTATGCAAAATTTTAAAAAGACTACACACCTTGTTTGGCTTTGTAGGAGCTTGATATTGAATCAGATGTATCTCTGTAATTTTGGATCTCCAAGGTATAAAATTTTGTCCTATGGTAGCCCTCTGAGTCCTTGTTCCAACCCTGCAAGTCTGATCAAGATTGGATTCTCCAACAAAGAGATTCCAAATCTCCCATGATGACCTGATTATAGATTGGTTTAGTAGAGAAAACTTGTACGATGTTCCACGTGTCACTGTTTCAACCTTCAGACCTGAAATTGATACACATACAACTAAATATCATCCTATTTCTGTACCTTTTTACGAAATTTCAATCTGATATCCAGAGAGAAAGTTATGGCGATTTTCCCTAGATCACCTCTTTGTGATATAATTCGGGAGCCTGCAAAAATCCTAACTTCCTTCAATCATATATATGAAAATATAGTGAGAAAAGATATGAAATTTGTACTCGAGGTTCATCAAAATTTCGGCTCAAATGGGTTTTAATTTTAGCTTCTAAAACATCGCATAAAAAATGTTATAGAGAAAATTCCACTATGGCCTATTTGAAGCAGTGAAACCCTAGAATCCAAAGCTCTGATACCAATTGTTATGCAACCAACTCACAAAATAGAAGAAAATATAGAGCAACGACTTCAAAATCAGCCTCTTCGAGGGGGAAACCTCCTTTACATTACACAAAATAAACAAGTCTTTGATTATACAAATGACATGACCTCCTTTCTATATATAGGAGTCTAAGGGGTCACAATATAGTCAAAGTCGCCATAACAATAATAATGTAAGGGCAGAACAATAACAATAGTGGGATTCTATGGGGCATAATAATAACAATATAGGGACAAAATGGGCACAAAATAGGCACAACAATAACAATAATGGGATACAATGACAATAATAATAAGGGAATACACTAGTATTATAGGGGCCTAACACAAGTTTTGCATAGATACCTTTATGGGTTCCAAATTTTCCAATATTTAGGCAAGAGACATGTTTCCCATGGATAGGAAGCACATTTTTGCTTCCAAAAAATTCCCTAATTTATTCCCAATGGCCTGAAAATTGTTCATCAACCAGTATTGTAACAATAACCTTGGAAACCAAACCCAAATTTGAGCATAATTGAGCCATTACCAACTAGGATTGAACAAAGTGTAGGAATTTACAGGGTAAATTCCTCAGACAGAACACCAAAAGGACACCGCTCACAAACAGATCACAGATCAATACACCAGTATTTTGACGTGGTTAAAACCCTCAAAGAGGGAAACAGTCCACGGCTTGCGCCAACGTGGCTACTACAGGCAATTTAATTAATAAAGAATGGAAAATTTACATAAGCTTCTCTCATGCACGGGTTAACCTACAAATGACCCTCCATGCCACTTTAAATAGAATTCAAGGGACCAATCGGGTGTCAAGCCACGGATCAAAGTCGTCGGTAATACCGAGGAGAGAATGAACCGTCGGATCACTACATATCGTGACCGTCGGATTGTAAAGTTAACAAATGTACATAGTAAAGAAACACACTTTACCTAACTCTATACTAGACCAAGTTATACTTAACTATTCCTACGTGTCGGAATATCCTAACACAAAGGAGTCCACGTTTTCAGCATAATCAATGTGGAGTCAACCACAGGGGCTTCACTAGAAGAGAAATACATACCACGTGCATTCATATTGGGGGATATATATTTAGGAAAATATGACATAATATATTGAACATATACTAGGGGGTAAAGAGTTTTTATATTGATAGGTATAAAAAATGGATCTAAAAGTTAATGAAAAAATATAAAGGGGTATAAAAATTGTTAATGAAAAAAGGGATAACCACAATATCTAGTGAAAGTAGGGGTTTTTTAAATTGGGAAAGTGTATTGGATTCTTATTGGTATGGGGTTAAAATAATATGATTTTTAGAGGTATTTTCCAATATGCAGTCAAATTATGGTTATTGTTTAGTATGCTACGAACACATGTGATATGTCAGAGGTTCACTGAGTGAAGCCCCTTTGGAGTTAATGCTCCAATTTCTCCCGAAAACCCAGGAAGCTACTTCCACCAAGCTAAAACAACACGTAAACCATCCTCAAGCGAGCGAACTTATTGTGGGAAATTATTCCAAAATCTTACCCCATTCTCTATTGACCCAATCCTGTAGTAATTTAATTGAAAATCTCCTCCCCCTCACCTCACCCACCACAACTAATTTTGTTATTCGCACTACCTTAGGTAACTGAACTGTTGGAGAATCTAATTTGACAACTATTTAAACAATTCTCATATCCTTAATAATTGCTTGTGAACTTTACTTAGCTTAATATTATTCTTTAGTAGATTATTTTCATCAAACAATTATCAAGACCATAAACCATGAAGATCATAAAGACAATGGACACAAAATATAGGCTCAAAGCAAGGGAAAACCCATAAATAATATCTTATCTTCTTATAGAATCAGATCAAATGAGAAATACAAGACCCAAATGTCAAGACCAAGTCCACTCACAAGCACCAAGTTAGGCCTCCTTCCAAGCCTTTCCAACAAGTCTTCACAAGTCAATGAAGGTCAAACCCTTCCAAAATTGGTCAAGCTTTATATCTTAATCCCTGCAATAGAATTTCGCCAACTTGCAACATGACTACAATTTTTGGTTTCCCTGCAACTTTGGAATTTTCGCATGTGTGAGTTTTTCTAGGGTAGATTCTCTCTCTTTTGACTTCACTTTTCTTCTCCTTTTGCTTTGACTTCTTTGCTTGAATTTCTTTGTTATTTTTAGCTCCTTCTTGCACAAGAGATCAAACTTACTTGGATGTCTTGAAATAAGTGGAGCTCACTTCTATATATACCCTTTTCAAGGGGTCGAATAGGCCTCTCCTAGGGCGACTTTTGTTAGTAGGGCTAACTTGGGCTTGTAGGGACAAGTTTGACATTTTTAATCAAAATAAAATATTTTCTCTTTTCTCTTTCTTGTCAAAATCCAAATGGGACTTGACTTCAAAACTTATGACAAATACTCTTTTGACGTGAAAAACCCTAGAAGGACGAAGAACATGCTTGACCTAGTGATAAATCAACTTAAATATGAAACCCATGTTGGAAAATAATAATTTTTTTCTTCTTTTTACAAAAATATATGTCATAAGTATAAATATTATGAAGACTGAAACTAGTTACATTTTCCAACATGAATGTCCTCCTCAAGAGCCAATTTAGGGTTTTCATGCATCAAACCCTTTTTCTCTTGTTTTTGGAACAAGTGTGCTCGTTATATTTTCCGAGGCTCCCTATTCTGCTGTCGAAGTCTCCTAGTTAGGGTTTTTGTCCTAGGGGCCCCTTTCCACATTGCTCGGTACTCACACAACTAGTTCATTGTTGTTAGGGTTTCCACTTAAAAAACCCGGATAAAAACTTATGAAAGATATCCTCTAGTATGCATCCAAATTTGCTAGAATCATAGGGCACAAAGATCGTCACAACGCCTTGAAAGAACTCACTCTAAAGTTGCTCGGGCCCCTATGGATGAAGAACCCCTAACTAATCCCATACATTCCCTGTTCTATCTTCCAAACCTGAACACACGCTCACTTTCGAGAGCAACAAAGAAGCAAACTCTTGTTCTCCATCGACATAAGGCACTGTATCCACCACCACGGGCTCAGTGAAAACTGTTAACTTTGCTAAAGCTCCCCGATCTTGCATAGAAGGAAAAGGTGATAGACTTACAATCAATTCCAAACACATGGATAATGACTGAGGTTCGGACATATCAACTACTACCCCCTCGACCCAATGTCCATGTAGCTCTAATAAGATGACAACTGTGCCCCTATCCTCCACAAAATGCATTAGAGGTGGAGGGTTGACCCATATTTGGGCAAATTCATAGGGGTCAGAAAGATAATCCACGACGTCTTCCATCTAACCACCACATATAACCCTCACATTCTATCGACTACAAAATTCGTAGGAAACTGCCCTCAAAACCACCTTTGAGCTTAGGCAATCTGAAGTAAAACTCTACATTCACCATAAAAATCAATCACTTACAACCCCTTCATCGCACCACAGAGAAAAAAACCCTCCATCTCAATTAACAAAGGTATATATAATGATTAAAAATAACAAACTTTGAAAAATCTCTTTTTCCTCCTTCATATTAAATATAATGGTTTTAATATTTAATAAATATTGCTTTTTATTAGAAAATTTACACTATTACTACTTAAAAAATATAAAGATTTAAATTATGATATCAAATCACTTACAAGCATATAAGACGGAATTTCAAAATATAATATTAAAATATAACATTTTTAATATTAAACTAATATTGTTTTTTATTATAAAAATTATAATATTTTTTACTAAAAATTATAAAAATTTTAAAATTAATGATTTAAAAAATAATTCTAAATATAGAAAATACAATTCCAAAATACAATGTTGGTGAAAAAAACACAATCCCGAAATACAATGTATCTTAACTATATAGTGATGTATTTACCAAAGCATTGAACGACTCTACTGATAATTTAATTTTTTTGGAAAAAATATGATAATGTCAATAATGCATTAATATATAAGTAAAATAAGTGGATAGTGTTTCACCATTATATTTTATTTCAATTTTAGTTTATTTTACTTATATGTGAAATAAAATAAAAATGAATAAAATTTATAAATATTGATATACATTGAATATTTATTTAATGTATTCATAATTATCCAAAATAAATAAATATTAATTAAATTAATATATATGAATGAATTAATAGATAAAATATTATTTTATAAAATATTATATTATTAATTTATATTACTCGAAATTCATTTTTACTTTATTATCATATTTCATTAATTATCAATAATTTTATCGCAATATTATAGATTATACAATATTTATTAATATTATATATTTAAAAAATAATTAATAATTTTTATATTAATTTTTATTAAAAACAAAACAAAACCCTAAACTACTTTGAGAAAAACATTATTTCCATATATATTCACCATTCACATATTAATTATTAAAAATTAAATTAAAATTTTAAAAAACACACTCATGAACATAAATATAATACCAAAAATATAAATAAGCTATCCAACAAAGTTTGATTACAGGTACTTAAAATAGGGCCCAATTCAAATTCCACCCATAACGCCGGTGAACATCGTAGGATAAACACGAAAACAAATGAGTGCTTAAAGTTTCTTTGATTGAGAGATTGAAACTTTTTTAATTTAGTATCTTGATATCTCCATATTCAATGGAGCTGCTTCGTTTCTCCCCCTCTTACCATGCTCGAACAAATAAAAAAATTTCGCTTTATTTTTGTAAGGAATGAAATGACTTTGCTTTAACAAATATTTTTTTTTTTCCTTTTTATATTGGTTTATAAGTAAGTTTATAT